>JAQQZR010000004.1:11220759-11235663 GCA_030068235.1 Notoglanidium macrostoma
TACTGGGACTGCCTGGTACGGAGGCCACACCCCCTTTACTGGGACTGCCTGGTACGGAGGCCACACCCCCTTTACTGGGACTGCCTGGTACGGAGGCCACACCCCCTTTACTGGGACTGCCTGGTACGGAGGCCACACCCCCTTTACTGGGACTGCCTGGTACGGAGGCCACACCCCCTTTACTGGGACTGCCTGGTACGGAGGCCACACCCCCTTTACTGTGACTGACTGGAACAGAAGGCTATCTGCTTTACCAGGACTGTTAGGCACAGAAGCCACACCTCCTTCACTAGTACAGGACAGGCACAGAGGCCTTTTTCCTTCACTGGGACAGATAGGATACTGAAACAAAGACACTCTTTTACTCGAATCTGTATCCCAAATTTTGGCCGGTAAACTCTGACCTGAGATATAGGAAATACTGTGGAAATATTGAGTCCGCCAATTATTCTTTGCGCCAGCAAGAAAAATATGGCTGTAGTTCAGTCATTCGGGTGAAGTAAGAGATGAAAAATGAATCCTTAGTGTTCCTATGTTCAGTGTGCTGATTAGCCAGTCACTATCAGTCACCAGTAAAGAGGCTGAAATTGTTGCCTTTCTTATTCCACAGCGAGAGAGAGCGCAGCAGATGTCTGTGCCCGAAAAAGAAAGTCTCTTGATAAAGTAATTGATTGCATGGAAATCTAGAGCCATGGAAATCCATTTATCACAGGAGACACTATCCCACGCGGCCATTTTTTACCCCCCACCGCCCGGACAAGTTCTGCACCAAGATGTATGTGTGCCAAGCGGCAGTGCTCATGCCAGGGCTATGGGTCATTAGCATATGTACATGTAATTAAGCCTAATTGATAATGCATAATGTCGAGGGTTCTGAGCTTTCAATGGGCTCACATAGTGTGGAAGAATGAGCTGCTGATCACCAAGAACATTAAAGGCTCTGAGTCAGGAGGGAGAATTTTAAGGTAAATGCAGAGAATGGAGATGGATATTAATTGGCATGTCTCAGGGAGAAAGGGTACAGGGAGCTACAATAAGAATGAATACTGCCAAAGGGTCAATTATCATGAAACTCCGATTTAGCACACCTCGCTTTAAAATCTAAACCATTCACGGAATTGTTATTAGTTTTGAAAAGGTCTATTATGTTTTGTGGTGCAGAGCCACAGTGAAATAATGGCATTTTTGAATAGATTTACTAAAAGATCTAATGGAAAGTCGAACTGGCGATAACTAGTAGAGTTTCGACACAGATCCACAAGTTTACATACGGTTATATCGACATGCTTGTTTTAAAAAAAAAAACTTTATCATTCATTTGTTTGACAGCCAGTGATTCAACATCAGTGCGTTAGAGATGTGTGTGCTCTTGTTTTTAGCAGAGTTTACAAGGACATATCGCATATTTCGACACTTTTGTCCTTTGGCTAACTTTGCAGCTACAAAAAAATAATAATAATAATGCTGCCCGCAGCCCAAAATACATGCCATGGAATAAACACTAAACACCGTGAAAGCAACTAAGTGTCTTCTTTATAGCCACATCTTTTCGTGTGGCGGAGTCTAATTATAAAGCAGAGAGCTGAGCAATAACCTGACATCGCAGTTGTTTTTATCAGCGTTATTGTGAAAATTACAGTGATACCCTGGTTAGTTCTCTGGAGATTAAAGTGGATGTAAATGATTGGTCTTACATCTTCTGGTCAGTAAAAAAGCATTAAACTAAAAATACAGCCACACATTTGTACACACACACCATATATTTGTGCATCTTATATCTATGTCTTTGTAATGAAGATCCTCTTGTTCATGTGCACTATATATAATGTCATAATTATTACTGCGATGACAGTCTTTGTGATAGTGGTATCACAGAACCTTGCAATTAGTACTCGAACAAACTACTGTCGTCATGCATTAATGTGAGTGTTTTGATCGCTCAGGACACCTGCATCAGGGCTGTAATAATGAATATTTTAACAGATTATTATTATTATTATTATTATTATTATTATTATGTAAATAATAGTTTGACTGTCTTAGCTGTGGCCTATAAATAAGAAGATATAATATATCATTTGCCATTTACTTTATTTATTTATTTCAAATAACAGTGCAAAACTGTAAGGAACAACTTAACATTTAACATGGTTACTCTACTGGCTTTCCCCTCTAGGGCTCATCTAATGATTGTTCCCTGCTACAGTAACAACCAATTTAAATTACAAATTCGAAATTTGTGCTGAACAAGACAACTACAACTAAAACACTACCTCGTCAAAATTAGCCAGCCTAAATTTAAATCATCAAACTATGAAATTGCTGCACATATTTTACTACATCCCTAAAAAAAATAAATAAATTAAAAAAAAAGCCCCTTACATGAGATGTAATATGAGGCTGTAATGTCAGCTGTGTAGTATATGTCCCTCACCAAGAGTTGTTTTTTGTTCCTCTTTTTTTTTTTTTTTTGCTGAATGACGCTAACTGTATTTATTACTCTTTTACTGCCCTTTCGCAGCCCCGATCATTGAATGTTCAGTCCGTGATATGTGATTTCCTGCACGGTGTTTCAGGTGTGGATGGGGGAAAAAAAAAAAAAAAGAAAAAAAAAAGACAGCGTGACGCTCGTGTTTCTTAACGCCATGCTTTTAAAGGTTGCGAAATCACTTTAAAGTTCACATGAACTCGGTGTGAAACGACGTTAAACCGTTTTTACAAATTCAGTCTGACTACAAGACGCCTATAAGTAGCGAGTGAAATCGATCGTACTGCTTTCGTCTTCCTTAAAAGTGCCCTCGCGGTGCTGAGCCTGAAAACAGTTTTGCGCTCTATGTGGCGCAGCAGTAGGAGCGGTGCTGCTGCTCTCAACAGCTTCACTATTGTATAAGATTCGATTCCCGAAACACATGCCTATGGGCTCTTACATAAGATTAAGTAAATGATGTGCCAAATATAAAAGATCCACATTGAGCGCACTAATTGTCATGATATCTACACAGACACCGTATACCCTTTGTTTCAATATACTGCATGGTGTATCTTTATCCTAACTTGTATCAATACAATTGCACTATGATACTTTTGACCATATCATGTTGTCCAAGCAGATTGCGATTCCTGGATTCTTCAAATAATAACCATTTCCAGCCGTACATGCTTTTGTGCAGGAGCAAAATCGATACAGTAATAACACCTTGCTAGCTGAAACACACACATACAGCTGTTTGCGCTAAAGTGAGTGGAGAAGGAGAGCGAGCCAGCTTGCACTGCTCAGGCCAGGTGCAGAGGCACAGCAACAACAGGCAGGTAATAAATGCAGCGTGTCAGTGGTGAGACAGGGAGAGGACGCGCTACACATTTCCCAGCATGCCCGGCGAGCGGCGGGAGGCCTTCACGCTCCAGTGTAATGCTCAGAGTCCCAGGTCGGGCTACGACTCTGCGTCAGGCTCCTCTCCCAGCTGCTCACTGAGCACGGGCCATTAGTCAGAGGTGTCCAGGCCACATTAGCGAAATGGAAAACACTATTTAATCACCTGCGCATGTTTGTCCCTTTATTTATTAAAGCGCAGCATGCGAGCTGCTCCAGGTCTACATTAAAACGCCTGTGGAACTCGTGTGTGTGTGATGTGTACCAAGTACAACGCTGGGCTAAATCACAGATGATTGAATTACTGGGTACCTTAAACCTTGCCAATGTAAATGACTTCATTAAAAGAAACAAAACTTCTACAAACAATGAGCACTTATAAGTGACTGCACATTTCCTAAAGAAATGAATCAGCTATACAATTACTACATCTCTGGTTCTCTGCAGCATAGATGTGGGCTATAGATACTGGCATTTCATTTGTTGTGTTAGTGTTAATAAAAAAAAAAACACACCATATTGAGTTCTATTCTCTCCAGTGTTTTGGTTAAGTAACTGAAAATAGGGGACCTATATGGGTTACCTGCCACTTCCGGTAAAATTAGTGCTCCTTACAGATATGTACTGAATCTGGTAACGTTTACACGGAATCATTCCCGAACCTTCTGTTGTTTAATCCATTTTCTTTGATTTGATTAAATAAAAAAATCTTTAAAGTATAATCACTCAGTAAGACAGAGCCTACTGGATTCACGCTTCTGGTATTAATCTTCGTCTCTGCCGATCTGATCGCACGTGGACAGAAGCGGCAGTTAGCAGCTTAGTAACTCGGTACATTTAGTCTGTCACTATTACAACACTGTCAACAATGGCGGAGGAGAAACTTGTCCTGGCTGATACGGACAACACAGTTATTTACCATCGAACGCCGAAGTGCTACAATGATCAATACTTGAAATCAACGTGATTGATAGAAAACAGATGTTCATAACTGAGGAATGCAGAAGTGCTAGATGTTTTTTTGTAATCTGGCCACAATAAGCTCTCAAAAATGCTGGACACATTCCCTAATGCAGAGCTTTAGAAAACAAAGAAAAGATCTGGCTAGCTAGTCTGGATCACTCAGCTAGCTGGACATGTTTCCGCAGGTCGCATGCTGAGCTGCGAAATGCTGATATTGCTACAGGATTTGGCATGCACAATTCGCAGGACATTACCACACTGTTTTGCACCTAAAACTTTCACATTTGATTGGCTCTCAAAATTCAATTATTTAAAATTCGAATCGGTCTTCCGGGTTTAAATGTATTATTATTTTTGCAGCCTGTGACGGGGATCAAAAATAAATGTAACGAAGTTGAATATTTTATTAAAAAAAATAAATAAATAAAAAAGTACTAATACAGTCAACCACGTACTCAAACACTGTAACAAGACTGCATATCGTTCATTACTTTCCACCTTTTGCTAGGAAAGTACATCACCAAGGATATCTGGGATATTGAAATCGTGAGGAAAGAATGATGTTTACAGTCAGTTCCGGCCATAGAGGTGCTCGCATAATGAAGCAGAGAGATACTCTGAGAAGGCAAGGTTAATGGAATGTTTACAGCAGGTCAACTAGGGCAAAAAATTCAACCGTGTTTTATTGGGTTTAGAATGACTTTTACAGCACAACCAAGACAACGACTTTAGAAAATAAAAAAAATAACAACTATGAAGGAATCAAGTGCAGGCCCTTGGTGACAGGCTGCAGAAGCACTGGTGATTTCCCCTGCCAGCTGTACTCTCTCGGAGAAACTCTGGTCCTGCCAAGTGCTAAATGCTGAACTACAGTAAACAGCCAATTGTTTCTTTTTTTTTTTCCCCTCCCTCTCCTTTTTTCTTGCCTTTCATGAAAAAAAAAAAAAAAAAAAGGTTTAAGGAATCAATTTCGGGAGTAAATGAAATCTTTATTTTTCGAGCAAGGAACTGACAAAACAAAAATGATTTCTACTTAGGGGAGCACTTGAGCAGGTTCCTGTGGAAGACGAGCGACAGGGGGATAGTGGGGTGGGGGGGTGGGGGTAGGTTGGGGGGTTGTGTGCAGTCAGCAGGACAGGGAATCGATTGTACATTAAAGGAACCATTCAAACTGTGACACCACCTTCTGCCGCCTTCACCGAGCCCCCATCGCACCCCCCCAACCTTCCGTCAACTATCACTCTTGTTAAAGGATGATTTCCAGCTGTTTGAGATCACTCCTCTCCTCTCACACCAGCACAAAGCTCAGGCAGAGGCTCGGACAAATGAAGTCACATCACCGAACCACACTGGGTTGAATAGCACGGATCGATGCGGTTTGATTGAGTAGGAGTACGGCCTTGGGTTCTAGTCAAAATGACGGATGAGCTCGCCATAGGCAAATGAAGGTCAGACAGGTGAATTGAATGTTTGCGCATAAGTGTGTGTGTGTGAGTATCCAGAGACCACACACTGACAGAAGAGCAGGGCCAAAATATCAAATCTCTGCTTCATTATAGTTGCAGACTGGCAACACATCAATCAGTGTGCCACCGCAGCGTGGTACACGGCACAGCGCGGCCCGCCTGCCATGGGAGAAGCCTCCTGGCATGAGGCTGAATTGACACGCAACCCTCATTATGTCAGCCCTATCCTGCGGGACTCTTTATACCAATTACAGAGCAGGTACTGTACACTACACAGCTTTACCTTTGCTTTTACACCAACAAAGTGCAAGCGAAGATTTTTTTTACAACACTTCAGGCAAATAATTGCTTTTTTTTATTTTATTTTTTTTATTCAATTTCCTGGAGAGGCACTCATTTAGAAGACTACTTGATTCTCAACATCTTCCTCATCAATTTAACCACTAAATAAGACTGTACACGTTCGACCTTTGGCCTACTTCACCTTGATCACGCTCCTGCCGTCCTTTTTCTGTCTCTCATTTCAAGCTCGTGAGATGGCTCTGAATGAAAAGTTATCATGAATACGCAAGAATTAAAAGATTTGAGCAAATGACTTGAGGCCAGCCTAAATTTCCGAATAAACCAGGTTGATAATCTGTTCAATGTGGTCACAGTAGCAGTGGCGTACAAAGTGGCCCTGAAACAGTAGCAAGGCGCTGCAGAATTCTCGAATCTGATTGGTCAGAAGGTGTTGATTGCGTTTCTCCAACAGCAGCTCTGACAATAGCGTCAGCAAGCTTTTTACTAGGTTGAATTTACTGAACATTTATGGAAGGAGTCTCCAGTACAAGTGCTTTGCGACGGTCATAGCCGGTCATCAACTCTCAGGGAGTTTTTTCTTTGCCATCATCACCTCTGACTAGCATATCAGGGATAAATCAAATGCTTTCATTTAAATTTTATATCCAGATTTCCGTAATGCGGCTTTGTGGCAATGTTCATTGTTAAAAGTGCTATGAAATTTTAAATTGAATTGAATGAGTTAGGTCAAGCTGTAATTTTAAGTTAACCACCACAGGACAGTCTAAGGATGGAAACATAAAAAAAAAAATAATGCAGCTTGTTATCAAGTTATTAACTTCAAGAGAACGGGAATGACTGTTTATAGCTGCTATAATGTAAATGGGACTAACTTGTTTTGTGGAGGCTTCACAACATTAAACATAACTGGATGGATAAAACATACAAAGAGACATTTTTTAATAAATCAAAAGAAGAGGAATAAAGAACTTCAGGACTTGCCGTTAATGGAAAACAACCACTCAGCTGTTGATAACAGCAAATCCCGAAATGTTTTATTCCTTGCATATTAAATTAGAGAGTGGTAGGCTGCAGGGACTTGCACGTGTGCTATAATATGCTCAAATTCAACACATGAAAGCAAGATGTGTCCTGTGGAACCCTGCCTACATCATAACATTGTGATATCAAGCACGTTATCATTGTCAACATCTTTCTATTTGTGTTTTATCCTATAGTGTGTCGAGTTGTACATGAGCGATTTCTCTTCCACCTCTCCAGACTAATCCCACTAAGTTTCAGCGCCACACACACACACACACACTTGCACAAACGCAGCAGCAGAAAGATCAAGGGCTAGCACAAATCCAACATGGCTACACCCTTTAAAGGTCAGAGAGGCAGGCAGACAGCTGGTGAGCTTCGACAAAACAAAACAAAAAATTCTCCCTTCTCACTTTCAACCTTATTTTAAAATGTTAATACTTGACTTGTCATTGAGATACATGCAAAAGAGCAGCATTGTGCAGTTCAGGAAGACCTGTAGGATTTTGAAATAACAGAAAAGCAAAGAATAAGAAAAGAAATCACATTTTTACTCATTTTCACAGGCCGCCACACTTGACTTGTGATTACTTACTTACGTAACTGGGTAAAACAATCACAACAAATGTTGGACAGGAGAATAAAATAAATGGTCAAAATGGCTCCCAATTCAACATCGTCACCACTGACTACAAGTCTATGTTGCCCTTAAATGTTTAGCTGGAATCTCTGAATCAAAATAATATTGGCCACCAAAACTGGGCACTTCAAGGTCAGACAATGTTTCTCCAAGTTCCAGATTCCAGTCCTTGGCTCGTAGGAGTAGAACCCGATGTGGCCTTCTGCTGCTGTAGCCCATCGGACATGTTGTGCACGAGATGCTTTTCTGTCTACCATGGTTGTAAAGAGTGGTTATTTGAGTTGCTGTATGCTTTCTGTCAGCACAAACCATTCTGGTCATTCTTCTCTGATCTCTCTCAACAAGTTGTCTCCACCCAAAGAAATGCCACTCACTAGATGTTTGTTTGTTTGTTTGTTTGTTTTTCTTACCAATCCGGGTAAACTCTCCAGTCTGTTGTGTGTGAAAATTGAGGAGATCATTAAAATCCCAGAATGCTCGAACGAGCCACTTTGCCACCAGCAATAACACCATAGTCACAGAGATCATTCTGATGTCTGTTGTGAAAAGTAACAGAAGCTCTTGACTTGTCTCTGCATGATTTTATGCACTACGCTGCTGCCACATAAGTGGCTGATCAGATATGTGGACATGAGCAGAGTTATAGGTGTCCCTATTAAACTAGATGGTTAGTGTATCTATGGAATAGTCCATAAAATGTGTATTTTACCATGTGAAGGGGTTTCCCAAGCCGCTACATGCAAGTTCATGTTCCCACCTCCCCCATTTTCCCTATAACATGTAAGCATTTCTTTTACATCCTGCAAAAATGAAAAATTTGCATGAAATGCCACTATATAGATATGTTCCTGTTTGTAAGCACATCAACCAAATTAATTACTACCAAACAGCCTGAAACGACACACGAGGAAACATCATTTGCTGCTAATTAACTTCATATCTTGTAAAGCTAAACACATGATTGAGCCAGTGCACCTGTGCAGCTGCACCACCGCGACAACAGAGCATTTAACATGTTCATAACAATTTCCAAGTATGAAAACAGAATGAATGTCTAAGCAAAATCTAACACCTGGCCTTATAAGCGTTTGAAGATGAAGGTGTGGATTAGTAAATGTCAGGATGGGTGAAGTGAAGCAGACAGTTAATTTAAGTTACAGTTAAATAAGAGTTTAAGTTACAGTTAATGAACTGGTCTACTCACTGAGAGGAGCTTCCATGTGATGGGACGCACTTGCCGTGGAATTCCGGACCAGCTCAGCTTCCGAAGCTCTTCTATAAGAGGAGGAAAAAAGAAGAGTTAAAAAAAAAATCTCATATATTAATGTTAAGATTTGGGCCATGCTTCATAGTGCCTTTTCAGTTCTCGATACCTAAATCCAAAAGTGAGAAATGCTTATGCAGAATATTTTAATCATTTATTGGCCTGTTAATTGCATTACAGCTCCTCCAAAGACTTTCTCCTTTTTATCAAATCTACGACTGATCATTAGGCAAAGCAGTACTCAGTGGTTAAAAAGCCAATTTATGCTTGATGCATGACTGCAGAACACCCCTTTCTGTCTTATTTCCAATTCCAAACCAATTCAAACTGTAAAATGTTTATGCACAGCGACAATAAACACAATCACAAGTTCTGTTTCTGCTGTCAGTGCAATTGTTATGAGTAGTGTCTCAAACTGAAAATTCAGACCTTACATTCAAAATGATTTGCTAAACTAGAAAACCCAGAAGACCGGTATTCAGGACAGACTTTTCAGTAGGTTTAAAGGCTACATGAGAGTTTTCTTTTTTAAATTGAAACCCTAACTAATAGGAAAATCGACTAGCCTTAACACTCAATAACGGTCCAGAATAGTAGTATATGATTTGAGACAACGTTATTCAGTTCTGGAAATGGTGTGAGAAGGTGCTGTCACCCTTACCATCCATCCATCCATCCATCCAGCATCTATATGACTTATCAGTCAGGGTTGTGGGGAAGCTGGAGCCAATCCCGGCTGACTTCGGGTGAGAGGCCGGGTATACCCTGGCAGAACTAACATAGAGGCGAACACTCATTCACACACACATTCACAACTGTGGGCAATTTAGAGTAGCCAGTCGACTTAATCTGCCTCACCCCTACTTTTTACTTTGGTATGGCGCCAGACACATGCATCGTGCTCATTTCTGAGGACGTACAACTGCGCTTTAAGGGCTACTACGGAAGTTCATATCACAGCACCACCAAGCCTCCAATCTGGGGGCAGCTGAGAGCTTTCAATAGATTAAACACTTTTTTTTTTTAAATCATTAAAAACGCTTAATGATTTTTTAATAACTTAAGACCAAAGGCGATTTACATCAATAACCTCAAATGAAAAGGAAAATAGACACACAGGATCCTACGGTCACTGTATAATTAGTGCCAATTCTATTTTTCCCCCCTTCCTGACAAGTGATCGTACAAAGGAAGCCTGCATTCCCTCTTCCCATGGAATAGTCAATTCAGCCATAATGACCATTCTAGTAGAGGTGGACCAAAGCACAATATCTGGCTGTAGAGAGGAGGTGGGGATCTCTAGAAGGAACTTCAACTGGCAGTCGAGGTCAGCTTTCATGGTCCACTCACCTTCTAGTGACAGGAGGGAGCAGTTCCTCATGCGGCTGCTACTGCCCTGAGCCTCGTCCCCTTGCCTGACTAACTTGATTAGTTGTTGTGATGTTACCTGGTTGGCCCTGTTTGCTTCCAGCCTGTGTGCATCAAGGAATTCAGCTAGCTTAAATGCTGCCTTGCAGCCAGAATGGATGTGCTGCAAGCTCAGGTTCTGGGAGTCACAGAGTTCGTAGGTCTCCTCTGAGCCATACCAGAGGTTTTTCAACCCTAGTCTTTCTACCCTAGAAATTAGGGGCTGCAAGCTCGGGTTCTGGGAGTAGCAGAGTTAGCAGGACTCCTCTGAGCCATACCAGAGGTCTTTCAACCCTAGAAAGAATGTGCTGCAAGCTCAGGTTCTGGGAGTTGCAGACTTGGCAGGTCTCCTTTGAGCTATACTAGAGGTCTTTTGACTTTAGAAAGAACGGGTTGCAAGCTTGGGTTCTGGGAGCCGCAGAGTTGGTAGGTCTCCTCTGTGCTGTACCAAAGGTGCAGGTTCCATGGACTGGGAAGGGTATCATACATGGCCCTCATAAGGAAGCTCAGCCTCACTTGAGGCATCCTCCACAGATCAGTCCACATAGATCAGAAAGTGAATAGTCCACATATCAGTCCACGGTGCTGCTGAACCCAGGGTCCCAGGTTGTACAGCTCCCTTATGGCTGTTGGCTCACCAATCTGATTTCATTCTTCTCTTCCATCTTCACAACTCTCCTCTTCCATCTTGAGAACTTCAGAGATCAGAAGGTCTTTCCTTTCCTTTTTCGCAGCTTTGGACCACATCTTGGGTGCTGTCCCCCATCCAAAACTGACCTTAAATTGCTGCGGTAATCCCTCAACAACCTCCTGGTGTTTCAATCGATTTCAGTCAATTGATGGCCTCTAAGAATTTACTGAAAGCAACACAGAATTTGTCTGTTTACCACGTCATAACTAATGTGCATAGAGTTGAGAAAACTTTACCATACTTGCTTGTGCCCATCGGCTGCGTCAAAGCTCAGTGTCTCACATTTCCCTAAGAAAATAATCAATCACCAGTCACTTCCTTGCTGCTAGCATGAAGAGAGGATGTACACAGAGTTTTTTTTTTTTTTTTTTTTTTTTACACAGCTTCTGATTTTCAGTCAACAAATCCCATTTTAAACACACGTTCTGAACATATTTATAATTCCAAAAAGAGCTCAAAAAAAGAAATGCTCAGAAACATGATAGATCGGAAACTTCCTCAAAGGCTCATTATAATCTGACACTGTGCTTAAATGCACTTCAACACTGAAATCAAACACAATTTTACATTTACTCTTCAGTCAAACAAGGCTTTCAACCAAATTATGCACATAAATTAGCTAATCAACAAAAGCTGCACACATACTAACTGTGTTTCACACAGCAGGAAGCTACACACTACAATAGAGAATAGATAGCACTACCAAGATGATATTGTTGATATGATTTTTTTTTTAATTCTTTGTTTATGAAGGGCCCACACACACAACAGATTTTTAAAATGGATATGGAAAATGAAGTTGAGAGAATGCGAGGGTCTATTTCATTTATTCATTCATTTCTAGTTTCAATTTACATGGTGAGCCTCATCAAGCCCCAAACTATTAACTGTCTGTTTTGGCCAAGTGTGTTGTATTGTCTCATTCGTGCTCAAGAGCAGGAGAAGTCATTTAGGCCTAAATGACGAAGCGAGGAGAAACATCTCTCCCTGTTTACAATATAGACATCCAACTTCTTATTCACTGCAGTAAGTTAATGAGAAATGGTACATAAATATAGCTTCCTGAGCTATGTCTCATGGGATGGAAAGTTTCGGTAACTCCGTGAATATCTATCTACAGAATATCTAAAAATATTCACAAAATGCAGAATTTGTCCTGAAGGCTGGCCATATATCGAATCATACCCATACACAGCTTCAGATATAAATTCACTGAAAAAAGACTGAAACGAAGAGTTATAGAATCCCAAACACGACACACAACGTATCCATGTAGAGAACCTGATCTTACGTAAGGCATAAAATACAACAGGACACGCTGTTATGAGAAAATAATCAAGCACTGATACTGGAGACTCCTTCCAAAAACGTTCATTCACAAAACAAACACTCTCTCACTAACCTTACCTTTTCCATATCACCATATGGCTACACACTTCATTAAACCTGTTCACGTGAACCTTCCACCATACATGTCCCTGTTTAAGTCGCTACTACAGAATTTATGATGCGTTAATATGAGCACGGTAATGTATACTTTGAAGCTGACTCTATTGTCAAAACTGCCGTTATAGAAAATTATTCACACTTTCTGGCCAATCAGAATCGAGCATTCAACAGTGCCATGGTATAAGCTGTCAGTAATACTTCCAGAAAAATAAATCCGAAGTCTACAACCATATGGGGTCAAAAACGCACACGATGCAGTCTTGTCTGTATAAGTGGAATATTTAGAGACACATAATGAAACTTGTTTCTTTATAATTAAAAAACAAGGAGTCATCCAAGTTACGGCTATTGCATATCTGAGACCAAAAAAAAAAACCCTGTGTTTAATACAAACTTGTTTTGGAAACATGCTGATCCATGAATGGCACTGTGTACCGATCCAAACTCAGTCACTCTTACACCTTTACATGAACATGGAGAATGATGGTTCTGTCAAACGTTCTGAAAGCATAATTCATTTCAGTGATTACGAGCTATTCATGTGTCGTCGCGTTACATCCCTAATCTCTGCACACAACCTCTGCTCTCGCTCACCGAAAGGATATTGAATTGCCTTTAAAAACAGCCGTTGTCTACGGACCGCCATTCTTCAGAAGCGGTGGTTTATTAAAACGGATCTTTCCTTTGAGCCTGTACGACAGCGTGTTTCACTGAGACGAGTTGAAGACCGTTTCAATGGCACGCAAGAGGTTATTAACATCAGCCTGCCCTCACTGACTCTCCGTGTGGCTACTAGAGGGGAAAGAAAACAAAAACAAGTGCACAACACTATGGTGATTCAGAAGAGGTCACCCATGCTGAGCTCAGACACAACACACACAGCATTAACATGACTCTCAGTTTAATTAATACATCATTAACGAATGTCCCGCATATTCCAAATTCATTGAAATTTTAAGTGTTGGAAAACTCCTGTTGTATAACAGGAATAAAACACTACGTGATGTGCAGTTCAACTTTTGGATGAAGGTTTAGAACTGCCGATCAATGGATCTTTTTCGTTTTTCGCACTATTCCACTACTGCTATTCGACATGAAGCTCTAGATGTGCATATACATGATCTAATGCATTACACTCTAGCGACATGATTTACTGACTGGATAACTGCATAACTGAGCAGGTGTACCTATTAAAGTGGCCGGGGAGTGTGTATATGAAAGGGTCGAAAAAGAAATATGATTGCCTTGACAATGTTTCACTAACCAGATACTGGACAGTAGCACAGGGTGGTCTGGTCAAAGCTAAAGGAGCATGGCAAGATCGGCGTGATGTCATCAGGCAGGTAAGCAGCGAGAGGACGAGCTATGATGGAGGTAAGGAAGTGACGGCTGCCTTCAATGAGTAGCAGAACTTTATAGGGAAAGCACTCAATTCATTAAACACAGAGCCACTCATGGGCGCGTCTCCTCGCCGCACACCTTTGAGCCCTCATTGGTGCTGTCAGACACAGAAATTAGCCAATGAATCTTCTGCCCTGGCGCTTAATTAAACTATCTGTTATATTTCCTCTACGCAACATTAATCTCGCAGCGAGTGAAAGGGGGGTGTGGGGGTGGTATGGACACACACTCACACGTTGAGTCCTGCTCTTGCTGTGTCTGCGTCTCCTCCCAGAGACGGCGACCTCGATTGTGGCCTTGCCTCCCTGGCTGGGATGGACGCGACTGAAAAGCATCTGGGTCTGGAGGAAGCACATCTGTCTGGTAGCTACAAACACCGCACGCTGCTGGGAAGCAGCAGCAGGACGACGCACGTGCCAGCTACAACCCTTCAACATGCCGTGTGTTATTTTTTTCCCTCTACAGCAGTGCGACAGGTGCTTCCCCCCCCCCCTCCCGCCAAGTATCCAAGTGCACATTTGCATCTGATGCACTCTGATGTAAATCTAAAAGTATGTCTAAGGCAAATAATAGGCTTTGATTACGCACTGCATGATCCTGTTCAGTCTGATTTGTGTTTTTCACAGCTTACATGATCACACAAAACCGCCAAAACCAGGTTTACCGTCAAAAATAGAGGAGGTTCATTTTGAGAAATGTCATGAAAAGATGTTGAATAAATCTTCAAAAGGTCCACAGCATACATTTTACTGGTGCATATTAAAGCTGAAGTAAAATTTTTACTTTTATTACTATTGCTACATTCATATTTTTATATACTACAACTACTACTTCTACTAATAATAATAACAACATCCATCCATTATCTATAGCGCTTTATCCGTCTGGGTGGCGGGGAAGCTGGAGCCAATCCCAGCATCTTGGGGC
>JAQQZR010000004.1:11236282-11253537 GCA_030068235.1 Notoglanidium macrostoma
CTGGGTGACCCGGGGATCGAACCCAGGACCTTCTTGCTGTGAGGCGACAGTGCTAACCACCGCACCACCGTGCCACAGATAATAATAACAATTATTTTTATTATTATTATAATAACAGAATTTCATTTCCAAGCAAAGACACTTAACATCACAATTTAATCAAATTTTTTCCATTTAGTTTATTTGCCCATAATGTTTTCATGTCTCATGATTAGCCCAAACTGACACTTCTTACACTGCATAAAAACTATTTAAAATATTCCTCATCTTTAATACGTCACACTACTGTAAATAAACCTACCCCAACATACAGTTGAGACTGAATCCCAAAATGATGGAAATTTACTCTATATGCTTACTACATAGGGTATTACATCCCGTCACTGCAGAACAGTGCACTTCTAAGTCCAGTGGAACAGCATCTGAGATCCAGCCACAGAAACCGCCTGACTAACAACTTCCTGCTTTCCAGGTTCTAACTAAATCACACATGAAAATAAAAAAGTCTGACTTTATTAATGCCTTTAATGAGTTCGAAAGGTCACACTCGTCTCATTTTTTTACTGCCTTTACGAGCGCCAGACAAATAAATATAGCAGGTAGCAAAAGTCAATAATAGTATTTTTCCAGTGCAAGATGGAGCATATTCCCGCATCACAGAGGTGTCTATCCGGACAGGACGAAAATGATCTGAGGACTGCAGAGCTGGTCAAAAAAACAGCCAGTAATTTGTTCCATCATTTTCTTATGGAAGGTGAGAGAAAAACAGGACACTGCCGATCCAGATGGAAATAAAATTACAGAGTACCCAGCATCTGGAAATTGTGGTATTACTCCAGGCTTCATCTAAACAGGGCTACAGTTTAAAAACACATGTGGGAAAAAAGGTCAAAAGTAACATGCATTTATTTAAAACCTCCTACCAACATCAAAAACAGGCCCTAAAGTTGAGAAGATAAAAGTTTCAGCTAATGTTGGGCATTTTAAATAACATACAAGATCATGATCATTTAACTGTAGACTGTTTTGCTTGTTGAACAGATATCATTAATTTGTTCATAAAGCTTGGATGTATATTGCGTTTAGAGCACTAATAAAGGAAAATCATTACAAAATGCAACAGAAGCTGATTAAATAAAAAGCTAAGTGCTCTTGCATTGACTTATTTCCAGCCATTAGGACAAAACTTTTGACTCACGACTATTTTCGTGCTATATTACGTGATATTTTTCCTGCGCACAGATCCACAGCCCAGCATACTTAAGGCTTTACAAAGGCATCCTTCAAAGAAGCCCGTAAGAAAAAAAGCCTCCTTCTGATGAGACACATCAGCGTGATTGTAATTCGCATCCGTGTCTTAGTGTTTCCATTATGTACCAGCTGTAAAGTGGTCCTCGGTATTCAATGAACCTCTCTCCAGAGTGAAAGACTTACAACAGCTTATCTGAACTGAGATGCGCAGAGCGAGTGCGAGACCGCCGGCGAAATCTTTCCAACTCTGCATGACTTCCACGTCCAGGGCAAAAAAAAATAAAAAATACAAATATTAATAACAAAGGCCTGGATAAAAATTCAGGAGGAGAAATATTGTGTGAAGTCAGCATCAAGAGGCAGGACCAGGACCAGAAGGAGGAGTAAAGGAAAGGGAGAAAGGAGTGAAAGACATAGCTCATTTATCAGGAGTGCAGAGGGCTGTCACTCAAAGGCACTGTAGTGCAGCAGCGAGCCGAGTGGAAATAAAACTACTGAGAGACTGCAGTGAAGTAAGGTGCCAAGTCAAGGAGGAACTTATTCAGTCTACAGTCTAAAGTGAGAGGCCACGGTTATGCATTTTGCATAGTCAAGAATACATTAGTGAAGATATAGGCACTACATCGAGTAATACGCAATATACAGCAACGTCCTTTTAAACTTCATCTGCATTTAATTTGATTGTGTTTTAGATTTCGGGTTGGAGACGATAGGGAAAAAAAGCTTCTCCTGGAGAGTCTTAGCTAAATATAGTTCCGAGAAAGACACTTTCATAAAATCTCTGACATCGTCAGTATTTATCACTTTGTCATTATAAGACGAAAGACAGTCTGGCTGTGAGGAAAGCCAAGGGGGGGGGGCGACAAAAATGCATTTTTAGCAGGATTTTGAAAAAGTCAGTGGTAAAGTAACAGTCCAATCATACCCTGTGTCAAACTGTGCCACAGTAACAACCCTATCATCATCAGGCCTGGTGCTATGATCTATTCATCATATCGGCTACTCCAATCTGCACAACGTGGCTTGTGTTAAAGGTCCACTATGTGGGATTTTGAGGGCATCTATTAGCCAAAATAAGAGTATATATTCCCTAATACACTTCATAATTCATAAGTATGTTTTCATTAGTGTGTAACCTCTAACGATGTGTTTTTGTACAGTTAGAATGGGCGCTTTATATCTACAAAGGGTGCAGGTCCACCTCAATGGAGTCGCCATGACGCGCTGCTACGGTAGCTTTGACAAGTAACAGCGTTATAAGGCCGTACCGAAGGCACAACAAAAAAGAAATAAGAAGATGAATCAGTGTTTGCTGGTGCTGGCTAACGAGAACCTTTGAGAACCCAGATTTTCAAAAATGGGGGATTGTACTTATTTTTCAGTATGGAAAAGGCATGAGCGCGTGAACAGGCACCTGACGGCCACCGTACGTTCTAATACACGCTTGAAAACGGAAGGGTAATGGAGGGGCTTTCAGTCTACTGAATCCTACACAGCGAACTTTTAACGCTGACATAATAGCTAGTAAATGTTTGGCTGAACTTTGTTGTCTGACAGAACCGGTTCTAGCTCCACACCAAAGGTGTAAATGAGTGCAAAGGACACTTGGTTCAGTTTTTAAAGGAAGCTTTGTCCCAAAAAAAAAAAAAAAAAAAAAAAGACTTCTTTTGAAAGTTGCCCATCGTTTGCTCGCGTCAGTCATAAATTTAAGCAACTTTTGAGAGCTGGTGTTGATACAGATGTTGGGCAGCTGCTGCCGCTAATAATTAATGCCTTACCTGACAACAAGAAGCTGTTAATTTCCAGTTTTGTGTATCTGTCCAACACTGCCGTGAAGCCAGTAAAAGTTGCGCTCTGAAACCCTGTGATACGGAAACGCAGTTAAGTCAAATAAAGGACAAAGTGGCACACGGCACACTCGTAAACTAATGGGAGTCTTGTAAAAAGATACTTCGCTGTATTAGCTGATGCTGCTCAGGAGGATGAAATATAGTCCAGGTGGCTGGGGAGCATACAGTAAGACCCTGTCACTTCCTCCACGCTTTCAGCCTAACTGCACTGCTGCCTTTAATTGATTGCATTATAAATTTGCCCACTTTTTCACACAGCTTGCGTCATTATCCAGGCACAACGCTCACCGCCCAGTGACACCATTGTGTATAGCTAAATAAATAAATAAAACCATCACCTTAACTCTGAGGAAAGTTTTGCTGCACTTCAGGCCCAGCAGGGAGGAGATGTCGAATGAAATCTGTGACCAATGCAGAATGAGAGCATTGTGATGAAACTCTAGCTGAGCTCCTGAGCTGCTTCATGAGAAGCTTATGCGCTTATGGGCTGTTAGTCCTTGGATATAAGGAAGCAAATCTGACCAGCATTAAACTAATCTCATACACTCGTACGCCCACACTGTAAGACATTTAATAAGAAGTTTCTCATCTACCAGCCCATGATCACTGCTCATAATGAATATTTCGCATGCAGGAGATTGCCAAAGACATGAAGATTCATAATAAAGATGTGAGAGGAAGGATATCAGTGTGTAAACGGTATTATGAGATAGCGATCAATCAGCTGAAAATAATAATATCTGTCTGTATCTTCGGCTTTTTATGAAACAGCAGCCTGCAATGCAACACAAAGGATTTGTATGTGTGCATATATACACAACGTTCAGCTGTGATGGCGCTCTTTACTATCCCCGTCTATAGACATGTTACTTTACATTGGCCTAAAGTCCGAGTGGACCACCTGCAAAGTCTTCATAAGCGTGGAAGAGTATTCGGCTCTCCGTCCGTCCGCCAGTTTCCCAGTTCCTGCTGTTGAACTGCATCCAAACATCATGCTACCACCACCACGCTTCACCAGCAGGGCGGCGCTCTCGGGTGATTAACAGTGTTCCGCTAAATGATGTGCCAAAGCCAAAATGTTACATTTGGGACAACTTTTGCTTGCTTCACATGCTTGATCGGTCTACAAGCAGGATTTCATAAGGTTTTTAATCCAATAACGGCTTTTCTTCCGACTACTCTTCGATAAAGCCCAAATCTTTGGCGTTTTGGAGCTCTATCAGAGTTGTTTTCTTCACTTTCATCCAAAATGTTCACTTTTATCATGAATAAAAATAAAAACAAGTGGAAATGCAGTAACTGACCTTTAAGTGAAGGACAGTAACGTGAAGCCACACCCACTACATACCAGCACTGAGCAATCCGAGGGATACATGGTGAAAAATCATCGCCAATGTGAAGGTAGCGTTAGGATGAGCCAGCTTCACTCATAGGTAGGATTTACATATTTATATAAAGTCTAGGTTGCTACAATAAATTTAGTAAAATGGACATATTTCTATTTAATGGGCTGAAAATAAACCTCCCATTATTTATCTATTTACTTTTTGCTGAACGTACATAATATAGGAGTTAATTCTGGTACAGTACTCATACTGTACTTAATTCTGTACTCAGTACTTGCTTCTGTTTTTCAGTGTCTAATGTCTGCACAGTCCAACAGTAATGCACTGTTGTTGTTTTTTTGGATAATCGGAGCTGGCGAGTTCTCAAGTTACATCAGTGTATTGAAAGACGAGCTATACACATAACTCCATTTCATGGGCTCCTCATTCAGACTCTATAAATTATTTGTGTAAAATACATGCCTCTGCAGTTGCCAGATTTGTCTTGAGTAGAAGTGTTTTTTATGAAAAAAAAAAAAAAAAAACAGGAAAAAGAAAGAAATCTGGCGTAGAAAATGCGGCCTGAAAAAGCACCCAGCCATTCCGTTTCCCTTTCAAATGCAATACAATTTAAAAATAAACAACATGTAAAATCAAAGGCAGAATTCATTAATAGTGGATGGCAGAATTAATTGATAGCGTCATATTTAATATTTGCCCTTTTAAAGGAAAATAAATCAACAAAAATGCATTTCACACCAATGTTAATCCAGCTCCCAAAAAGTTCCATTAGTCTTCTATATTTAGCGAGTTGTGAGAGATCTGGATCGAAAACCTATCATCTGTGCTAATCACACATGAGCTACAGATACAGAGATATAGAACAGGCCGCACAAAGTTGATGTAATCCTGTAAGCAAACCAAACAATTGGGCAGTTCTGATACCGAAGTGTACTGATACTGGGGTCCTGACGCGGACGCTGGCATAGGCAACACTGCCTCGCCATGTACCTCTGCGGCGTTAATCCTTAAACTGGCATTCAGCACCAACCAAACGGAGGGCGGCCTGCGAACGCCGCTCTTCTCAAACAGTCCCATCAAGGTCATGTGGAATACAGCATGTTTTGGCTCACACACTCCCCTCCAGTCCATCTTCATGCTCTCCATCAGCTCGCTACACACATTGTGTGCATACAGAGTAATCCACTGCACTAGGGCTCATACATATGCAATCCCATTAAGATCCAAAGTGGTGGAGTTCCAGTGACAAAAAGGCAGTGGCCTTTTCACAGCGTGCACTAGGGGCTCGTGCGATGCTCTTCTATACAAGCGCCGGTTTATTCCACAATAAACACTTAATAATCCAAATTCTGAGAGGAAAATACTAGCAGGCGTGGAAAAAAAGTCTCTTTCTAGGAAAGCTCTGCTTACTCGATTATTCTGAATAGAGCTCACTATTTAATTCCATATAAAAACAACAACCTCTGCCTTACCAGTCGCTCAAGTGCAGCATCAGATTTAATTGTTTGTCATTTCTGATGTTGTGTATTAAGAGTGAAACCGCAAGCATGTTAATCCTATAATACAGTAAACTGCTGTGTAACAGGATTGCCGGCGGTACACAACAAAACACGTGCGCGGGACGTCAGCGGAGACACGCGGACATAACAGGGGAGGTAAGAGAGCGAGAAAATGACGCTCAGACGCAGAAGACGAAAAGGGTTCAAAACCCTCAGCGGAGGACTGCACATCGCCATGGTAACGACAGACATGGTGGCGGCGTAATTGCTTCATGTGATTCTATAGCTCACTCGCTGAAAGTAAAAAAGGCTGAAAGCTGACCTTCCGACTGCATAAGGCTTCAAATGCGAGCAGAGGAAAAAAAAAAATCCTGCCGCCACTGCACGACACGCTCATTAAAAGAAGAACATCGGGAGAGCATAAAAAAAAGAGAGACCTGCCTGCTGCTAGAACAGGTCAAACTCATCGGAAATGCAAGCCTGTCCACGGAAAATCCGCACGGCCCGTTCTGCGAACAGGCCTGTTTATGACAAACAGCTTTTCTGCATGCGGGCTGGGGCTGGATCTGAAAGGGCACACGGGACGAGGCTGACAAACTAAGAATAAATAAATACATTTCTATAACAAAACAAAACAAAAATCAATAACGCAAACTAGGGTTATCAGAACTGTCTGAATAGGATTTAAATTTCAAATTTTTTATGTATTGGAAGGCAAGAATCGGCATGAGGGAAAAAAAAATAAAAAAAAATAAAAAATAAAAATAAAAACATTCTTCAACGCATTACACTTGTCTCAAACCTATAAGCTGTAGTTGTCAAATTCAAATATTAATTACTTACAATATTTAGTATTTAAATGCATTTGAATATTAATTAACTCATCATTTTATACAGCCAGATTGAATGAACAGCTGTTAAAGAGCTTATGTTTTGGTGGTTTTCTTTTTTTTTTTTTTTTTGCAAAGATAATTGAAAAAAAATCGGAAAGTCATAATTTGGTTATATCGTTGGGAAAATATATGATTCCTATTTACATCACGCTCAGATGAGTGCATTCTTATTCCTTCTGTTCAGCTCAATTTTAAATGTATTATGTAACCAGGAATCCATATAAAAAACCTCCACATGTAACAGGAATGTTGTTCAAATTCACAATACACTGGATGCTCACTACGTGGGGTATAATACAACTGCTGCTGTAGAAACGTATAGTGCACTAAATGCCTTATAAAACGATGAGATTCATCCATTCATGCTTATCCGTCAAGGTTGCGGGGAAGCTGGAGCCAATCCCAGCTGACTTCAGGTGAGAGGCGGGGTACAATCTAATCTCTGGCAGGGATTAACACAGAGACGAACAACCCTTCACGCCCACATACACAAATACAGGCAATTTAGAGTAGCCAGTTGACCCAATCTGCCTGTGTTTGGGCTGTACGAGGAAACCGGAGCGCCCGGAGGAAACCCACGCATGGACAGGGACACAGAAAGGCCCCAGTCAGCCAGACGGCAAGTTCAAACCCAGAACCTTCTTGCTGTGAGGCGGCAGCGCCGACGACTGCTGAGACTCGGACACAGAAAAAGACTTGGAAGTTGTCGTAATTAAGAAACCAATTATAATTTTATCATGATAGTATAAATGACCTTCATTTATTCACCAGCACCACACGGGTCATCTGGCCAGAAAGCGAACGAAAACTGCGTCGTAACAGACTTCCATTACTCGACTAAAAGCCGAACACGGCCATTTAATGTTGGCGTGCCTGTTTTGCATTTAAAGATGTAATTACGAAATTACAATGACAAAGTCAGAGCAATTAGCATTCAAATTGGAATTGTTATTTTCACAGCGAAATGCATTAACCCTATTGTTTCATCATAATGGATGAAAATGAGAATATCTACAGTAATATTTATCAATTACAATAACGCCTAATAAGCACTAAAGCTGAGAGCGACTATATAAAAAAATGGCATTATGAAGAGTTTTAACTTTTCACTGCTTTTCTTGCTCACAGCTCGACAGCAGAGGGCAATGCCTCCCCCTATTGAGCGGCTGAGGAATAGCGGCATGTTTGTGAGGGCCAGAGCAGAGAGGTGTAGGAGGGAGCATGTGATCGCTGTGTTGCTCGCTTGCAGCCTCCGTGTCACTGACGGGAGACGAGGACAGTGACCTCCCTGAAAGGACAACTGTCTGATTTATCACTGCCTGTGCTCTCCCACGACGCTCCTACACACGGACATGCCTTGTCGGAATTATGTAAACTGGAATTAAGTTCATATTTCTTTCTGGCAACCCTGCAATGACCAAATTAAGACGGGACGGGAGAGACGGCGGCTGTAGAATTGTGCGATCGTGCCAATCGTGAAGCGCCTCCCGTCAGCCTGAGCCGTTAATGAAGGACGCCATGAATATGATGGGACGTGAAAAGCGTAACGCATCCTGGAGTGTTATAATGGTGCCGCGTAAATATCAGAAACGATCACTGATCCGTCGTCACGAGCAGACACGCCTCGCTAATAATGATCAGAGCTGATCAGGTAGGAGAAGCAAGAATCTGACACTCGGTCAACCTCAAGCACCGAGAATGAATTCAGCGAGCACGCAGTGAGTGAAAAAGGCGATCGGCTCAGCAGAGTTTATGCATGGCACAGACCTAATCTTCCATTCATGGGCATGGGGATTTCTTCCACCTCACTGATTACTGCTACACGAGAGCTTCTGCTCGCCTGTGGGGAGAAAAAAAAACCCAAAACACACACACACTAGAGCCTGAATAAACATAAGACAAGTGCTTAAAACTAAACTGTCTTGAATGCGCAAAAAGAAATCCAAAAGAACGTTTCGGCGGACGAATAAACAGTGCTAGCTTTTCAGCCTTGCCTTTTCACCTGAAACTGCATTTGTCATCAATCTGCACACGAGCTTTCATCCTCGACAGCTACCACAGGAGTCCAAATGAACAAAGCTCGTGTCATTGAAACTTTCATGCCGTGTCAATGTTTTGATGCAGGATGAACCTTGTATAATTACGCTTTGATCTATACAGAGCGTAGATATGTGCGGGTTCTCTACAGGTCCGCCGTTGTCCTGTGAACTTTTTAGTTTGAGATTATTTTTAGTCTGTGTTTAGGGATCGGGCACTGAGTAATGTTTAGCAAGTAGTTATTTCCCCCTACGCGCTCAATATTATGCATGTATGAGGGACGTTATTATGTAGAAACAGTAGTCTGTTAAAATGCGGTGAGAACTAAGGTATAGTAATTATGGTAAAAGCATGTAGAAGAAAAAACAGAGGACTAGATTTACTATATAAATGTACCGTTGGCCTGCTGTAATGATGTTGCTTGTGTAATGATTTCCACTTCACCTCGTCTTTAACGGAAAGCAGAGCATTTGACTGCGCCTTATACCGCCAGTGTCTACACTCACAAGCCAGACCTCGAGCTCTGCTAGAGAATCTGGAATGCTTCATCAACAAACGCAACGTGTTGCCAAGCATGCAAGATTCTCTCATTTACTCCCAGCTAACTACTTCAAATAATGTAGATGATGTTCCCATGAACGTTTTGAAATCCGGTGAGTATATTATGCTCAGAAACACTCGTTGTGTTCAGAAGTCGGATTTCCTGTACAAATGCAGCGTGCTGTGACTAGCATTGCGCCATAACTTCGTCGTCCCTGATTCGATCCGGAGCTTGGGTTTACCGTTTACGCAGCGCTTCACAGTTCTCCCCGTGTTTTGTACCTGCCGAAAAAACTGGTGTGTCTAACTCGCCCTTGGTATGAATGAGAGTATGATTGAGTCTACATGGTGTCCTATGATGAACTGGAATCCCATTCAGGATATATTCCAACGCCATGCTAACATCTGGTCAGATTCTGGATCCACAATGACCCTGACCAGGATAAAAAGCGTCTGCTGAGGATGGATGGATGGATGAATCCAATGCACATAAAGAGCCTATACAGAGAAGTGCAGAGATTGCAACATGGATTCTGAAGGTTGTGGCCAGAAAAGTGTACTCTAGCCTATGTACTACCAATAATACCAATGCAAGAGCATCCCGATTCTATTAAAAAACAAATGATTCTGCAGGTATAAGATACAAGCAGGCTAATTACGTTACGACAAGCAATAGTCACTCGTTTACTAAAGACATGCAGGGCCTATAAAGCAAAACAGACATTTTCTCCACAGTGCTATATCCACTTTACACTGGAGCGGACTGTCAGCCTACAGCATTGGCTTCGTAACTGAAAAGCGTTTCATGAATTCATGCTCGACTCTATTCACACTCATCCCACCTCATCAGATCGACGTGCTAGGTTATTTGATTTGTTACAATAAAAAAAAATAAAAAAATGACGCTTTTTTATTTGAAATGTGCTCTGCAGCACAGCGTGAAATGAAGATTCGATTTTACTGGACCGTTGCACCAGCGCATGACATTCTGCAGGAGTATGTAGAGAATGTCTTACGGGGTCTGTCGGTTACCGGGTCTGCAGAAATGAAAACAAATATCTAAATATGCGCAAACATTTTTGCGGTTAGATGAGGTGGAAATTTTGGCATGGCAGAAATGGATGTTTTTTTAAATAAATAATCTAGTGTATTCCAATGCCACATCCAAAATGGCATAACAGTAAGAAATATTAAAAGTGCACAGCAGCAACTCTTATCAACTATGGCAGCGCACTGTTTTGATGTACTATTTAGTCAGGTAGTGTGTGACCATGAATATTATGACAAGAGCTGGATATCCTGTTACACCATCTCTACATCTGATGGCGAGACCAAGATCTAAGGATGGAGAGAAAACTGATTTAGTTACAAACAGAGATTACCGGGCTTGGCGATGAGGTCATCACACATATAAGAGTAGAATTTGAAGAAAAGAAGTAAATAAATCAAAGAAATGTATTATTTCACACAAGGATTTCCATCAGCACCTGACCAACACACAATGCTTTCTTCCACCAAGCCTATTAGTAATAGCTGCTTATTTAGAAAATAGGAACAAGTTTCACTTGTTTTCAGCAAATCAAGCAATCAAGCAAAAAAATAGGAAAATTTAACAATCAGACCTTGATTCTCGACGATGCTTTGACAACTGCAATAAATACGACATCAGGAACCAATTGTTTATGTGCTCTCAAACCTGGAGTTTATTCCACCCTCTATAATTTCCAGCCACGTTTCGAAAGCGTCCTAAAATGTATTAAACGTTTTAAAGTGATACGGACCTTCAAAAACACATCCCCAATCAGCAATGCATTAAAATCGAGATTCCAAGTCATTTTTAAAACTTGTTTTTAAAAGGTCTTTTTTTTTAAGAAATGGCTGTGTAACCGAGCATTAATTCAGGTCAGTGATATTCCATCGAATTATCAAGGGCTGTTCACACTCACGCAAGTGTGAGCTTTTTCGTTCGTTGAACGAACACGTCTGATGGCGAGGAAATAATTACTTTATTTGGTGCGTTTATGTTTTATTAATTATGCTGGGGAGTTGAAAATTGAATAGTTGTCTAGCTTTCTAATTTTGCGTGTGGGTGGTGGAATGAGCATAAGGAAATTGCTTCTACTGTTTGAAACCGTATTCTGTTAATGAACTGAATAGTTACAGTTTGTCAGATAGCCTTAGTAGGTGCACATCGAGTGGGATACTTTCCTACGTGACCAAAAATGCCTTCGATGTCATCAAGGACAAGGTGTTAATACGTAGGGCTGTAGAAATGATACATTTTCATTAGCTAGCCCAATAGCTACGTAAACGCTCCAATGTTCTATCCAAATCAGAATCCAATTTTCTTCCTACTGTTGCTGAAACTACTTCTTCATCGGGCAACGGCAAATAAATACTAATAACCCCAACACAAATCTGTTTTTCCTGGGCACCTGGGCTAGTCACGCGTGATAAACGATGCAATCCATCAACATTAACCTCAATTGTCTGATTATAAAGAGTTTTTGACACAACATACAACAATACAAGATGATCTAGGGTGGCGTATCCATATTTACCAGTTAAAAAATAAATAAATAATAAAAAGCACACATGAAAATGTGAGCCGCTTACCGAGGTCTGTGTTAGGCCCAGCCAGAAGCTGTCTGAACTTGTCTAGTCTGGACGCCTCTCTCTCCGTCATGGCAGGAGTTCCTGATGTGTTCTGATCGGCCATGCGGGCCACCAGGGGGATGACCGGCCTGTGAGGGAGCGACTGCTGCCTGTATAGCCCCGCCCGCTCACCACTCATCTCTGCACCGACAAAACAGTAAAAGCATGTGTTAATAATCACGCAGGTAACACGTCCACTTTACCAGCATTGTTCTAGCGAAAAGCAATACTATAGCGATACAATGAGATCACAGCGAGAACTGCACCAGCACTGACAGAAGAAATGAAATGATGTATTATATTATATCCAATGGATAAAAACACTACATTCCCAAACCTGTCCAAAAGCAGGCAGAGTAGCTCTTTGTGGGATCTTAAATGAGAATATAAGCAGCATTAAAAACCTTCAGACGGACCACGAGACCTTGGCCCTACACCGAGTTATCATTAATGCCATGGATCTTGTTACTCGTTCCCGTTATACGCACATCGACGTGATAGAAAGCAGAAATGACCCGTTCAAGCGCACTTCATTCATTCGCATAAAATGACAAGGTCAGGTAGGATTTTCAACCCGTTTTATAAGCAGGCAACAAATACGAATCATTTAATCGAGCTTCACGCTTTTTATAACGCGATGTACGACGGTTTGACTTCCCATTTCTATTTGAAGTGAGGAACCGAACAATAAGCAAGATCAGAAGCGTACTGTAATTGCATGTTATTATTATTATTGTAGCCCATAGAATGAAATGAAATTTGGCACAGTGGTAGAGGACAATCCCAGCTGCCTACACAGCAATTTTGGTGTTCGTTCCTCACGCAGTCTAGTGCCACCGATAGCGTAAATTTGGACATACGTTTGCAATAATAACTCCGCAGTGGAACATCGCAGAAACGTGATTCCGCTTTCCGCCTACAGAGTTTTCTCCTATCATCATGAAATTTGGAGCACAGCATCAGGAGACCTGAACAAAACTGGTTTCGTGGTTTTTTTTTTTGCATTGTCACACACACACACTTCTCACTAGAACTGGCTCTAAATCAGGTTAGCTTGCTGTGATTTTAAGATTCAGTATATACACTTGGATCACAGTTCCACTTGTATTCACAGACTCCAGAGAAACAGGAATATAGAATACAGATTAGTTTTCAGTGAATATATCACAGGATCCTGTGGTGGCCTGGCGACCTGCCCAGGGTGTACCCCGCCTCTCGCCCAAAGTCTGCCGAGATTGGCTCCAGCTTCCGCCACGTCCCAGACGGATAAAGCGGTATAGATAATGGATGGATGGATGGATGGATGGATGGATATCGCAGGATATATATATTTTTTTTAAATAAAAAAAACAAAAAACCTGCAGCTCCAAGCATTCCCCAAAAAAGTCATATCAAAGAGTCATTTGTGAACGATACATCACTAATTCTGCAGTGTGGCTTGAATGCCAAATCACTTACGCTTGAATGAGTACATGCACGAGGAGGTCAAAAAGCCGTGATGCTTTTAGCAGTACACGGAACGGCACCTCCGTATAAGCCTCGCGCTTCTGCATTAGCATTAAATCTGCATGAGCTGCACCGGAAAACAAACATCGTGCATCGGTGTTAACTTTGCATGAAAAACATTGCCACGCAATCCTAGTGAGGAAAGAACTGGCAGACAGGAAGTCCATGATCGCAGTCAACCGATCCCAAACAAAGCTGCAGGTAGGCAGGAGAGGAGGAGTCGTTCTGTGCCAGAGAGCGATCACAGCGGGACCAGACAGTACACGTGCCCTCATCTCCTCTGCTGTGTCTGTACAGTGTCTCCATTTACAGCGGAAGAACAGCAGGCGTCCGAGTGCACATATACCAGACCTGTTGTTCTGTCTGCCGTCTCACAAGCGCGTTAATCTGCAGAGATGCGTTCTCCGGTTTCCTTTCATGAAACAGTCTGTCACTTTTAAAGGACTGCTTTAAAACATGTAAAACTTTTAATCGCAGGTGATTCAACTGAAAACTTTCAGTCTAGAACCAACAAACCCGACTGTATGATTGGTCGACTGTTCCAGTGCCAATTCCAAATGTAGGAGCTTTTTTGGTATCTAGTACCAACTACAACTAATAGTACTAAGGGGCAGGGTTACCAAACCAAGCACACCATTGCTGGATATTCAGAAATTCATTAGCTTAGGCCACCAGGGAAGTGAAATCTCCGGTCGTATGTTTCGGGTTGTTGAAAATTGAAAGGTTTGGTAAGCGAGCACTAAAACAAGTACACTATATGGCCAAAAGTATGAGACACCTGACCAATCGCACCCAGCTGTGCTTGTAATCCCATTCGAGAAGGCTTTGCACGAGATTTTGCACGAGGATTTGTGCTCATTCAGTTCCAACTGATGTGACGTGCAGTTGAAGTTCCAGTTCATCCCAAAGGTGTTCAGAGCGGTTGGGTGTTAACTGGCCAAGACCAAATTAAGGAGAAAACAGTGAAAAATCAATCAATCAATCTCAAATAACAGTGACTGAATTGTATTTTCAAAAGGCACACCATATCAGCTATGAGCAATCAAGCACAGACTTTGTGGCCTGACTGTAACGAAGAAGAAAGTAGAAGTATATAAGGAGCTGAAGATATGTAATAAATCCTGAGATCTCAGCAAAGAAGTGAGGAGAACTGTACAAACCCTTTGGCGATCCAATAGGAGCTTCACTGTGGGACTTCACCAGCCTGCTGTCACTGTGGTGCAGACGCTCCGAGCTAAACGACAGCTCTGTGGTCGTCTCCTCTTCCTCCAGCCTCTCCTCTTCATCTTTGTCGTTCCCCTCCTCTTCGTCTCTCTCCTCAGGCCCAGGAGGTTCGTCGAGCTGCTGCTGTCGTCTCTCCTGCTGCTTGCTGTGGTTCTCGATCACCTTGTTAGCCGTCTCCATCACTACCTCGATGTTGAGGTTCTGGGCGGCCATGGCGAGGAGCTCGTCATCGTCGTCACCCACGTCCCAGGCATCGCTCGTGATGCTCTCGAACTCCTGGAAGGTTGTGGCTTTCTTCGGCTTTCCAGGCGTGCTCGTCACGGGTGGCTTGTTTCCGGCTTTGATCAAACTGAGAGAGGGGGAGGGGGACAGAGAGAGCAGAAGAACTTCACATGACACGGCTTAAAGCAAGAGAAACTTACTTTGTAGCGGCAAAGCAGTACTCAAAACCAAGTCGAGTGCAGCTGATATCTCAAAAATATTTCTACACTCATTGGATTTGAATTTTACTGTAATAAAGTTAGGTTTATGGTAGAAATACGTCATCCATATATAACGTCACGCTATAAAGTAGCAATAAACGGACGATTCCAGCTGTCCGTTACAGTAGAACATCACAGTGTTCAGCACTTTTTACATTATGATAAGTGGTGCTGAGTTCTAGGGCTGGGCAACGTGTCAGGAATAAAACAGAACAGGGTGCTGTGGTATAGGAAAATAATCAATGACTGGCCATGGTAACATTTCTACCCTGACGTAGGCTATTTTTCAATAACACCTCATCCCAAAGTGTTTTATTCCTTTCGTACCAACGCAATTTACCGAGGATTACATATATCTATTCACTAAAGAACTTTTACCCACCCCAGTTTGATCAGTTTTAACAGTTGTTCCTTCACGAGCCTCTCCCATGATGTCATTAAGCAGAAGAAAAAACAGCTGGTCACGTTACAGAACCGTAAATCCCTCGGCCCTTCCCGTGTCGCTAAACATTAAGGAACGGCTTCACCTTCGGACTGTTACAAACCGCTGACCTGAAAGTGCTAAATAACCTTCTTATGGAAAATGTTCCCGTAGCAACAGTTACCCATATTTCAATCTGTTTATACAGAGCCTTCACCATACAACACCCTGTGTAAGCTGTTAGAAACAATAATGTCATTAATTGCAAGGCACTGTGGCGTAAGACAACATAATACTGAGAATACGACTTGTGTTCAATTTCAAAATACACTCACGTCCACTTTATTAGGAACACCTGGGCACCTGGTTTGTTCCAGATGGTTTGATCTGAGCTGACCGGAAGTCTACAGTAACTCATATAATCACTATTTACAACCATGGTGAGCAGAAAAACATCTCGGAACGCACAAACATCAAACCCTGCGGTGGACGAGCTACGACATCCATTCTGTGCATGCGGAGGTGCTTTTCTGCTCATCACGGTTGTAAAGTCATTATTTCAGTTATCGAACCTTTTCCTCTGACCTCTCTCATCAGCAGTGAGTTCCCACGCACAGAACTCTCGCTCACTCGGCGGTTTATTTGTTTTTCGTTTCGTAAAAACACGATACACAATTTGAAGCTTCATTTTCAATTCATCGCTTACGCCAGATACACGCTCGCTACCAGACGTGTTAACAGCTATTAGCTAGGCAGCTGTGTGGTTCAGCCAACGAGTACCTGATGACAGATAAACGAGAAATGAGAAACGTCAACATTGTCAGTCATTCATGTCTCAGAACACCATGAAGTAAGGCAATCAAACTCCACCTGCGTCTCTACCCGACGCACAAGACAGAAATCACTAATATTGCATTTAAAATCTCATTAGCACCTTGGAACGGTGCTCTCCCTAAGCAAGCGCACGGCTCGGTTTCTTCATCTCAGAAGCCACGCATGCATGACAATAAGCAAATTGTCTTTCTTAACCTCTCAAAAGCCCAGCTTTCCAACTGGGAAGGAAAGTGTATCTAAACGCAACAAAATGTGAATCGGGCTGGACCGCAGTGTCTCTGCGCTTTCCCTGCTGCTTTACAGAAATTGTTAATTAAAGGGCTGTTTTGCTAGTTCTGGAGCAGATGCTGATTTGCACTCGCATGCCACCGTCTGACCCCGACAGCTTCCTCAGGAATCATTTCGTTCATTTAATTTGATCAAAACCTGAAACCCTTACTCGATTCGCCTGTAAACAAACCTCTCTACCGTTACATTCGACACAGCTCATAAACACTGCATTTACATGTACAAAACAAAGTAGAGCAGGAGATGCATTTCACAAACATGATGAACTCTGGGTCTATACAAGTCATACACCAGTACACCAATATATAAATCCATTCATCCATCCATAATCTATAGCGCTTTATCCGTCTGAGTCGCGGGGAAGCTGGAGCCAATCCCAGCATCTTGGGGCGAGAGGCGGGGTACACCCTGGGCAGGTCGCCAGTCCAC
>JAQQZR010000004.1:11270462-11284201 GCA_030068235.1 Notoglanidium macrostoma
TTTGTTACCCTGTGCAACTCGTACACATGCTCTTTCTCACAAATAAAACTCAGATTTTATGTCAGTTTTTGCTTCAGCCTGTTTTCTTTGGTGATATTTCAAAGCAGATGAAGTGATTTAGATGAGCAAATCTTTCACAAATATCCCCTCAGCAAGAGGAGAGTGTGATTTAAAGGTTTTATCAACTGATCTAAGCACCTGGCAATTTAATAAGGAAATGCCAATCAGTTGCTTTAAGTTTTTGTTTGCAAAAGATTTTGTTTGCTGTCGGTTAATATTTTGGGGTTTGGCTTTGAAATCGCATCGGATTGGTCTTGGCAGATCTGGCAACCCTGCCACTGATTAAATTTGAGCATGTGGTCACTAAAGATACAGTCGAGACACCTGGAAAACTCAGGTGTGAACATCTATCTGTCTCCTATAATAATACAGAGTGTGAAGAGGCAGCACGGCTCTGTAAAAAGTGAGTAATGTACCGTGTCAGGATGCATGAGTGTTGCTCATAAATACACAGTCATTTCAGGCTGATGCTGTATGGGCTGTGTGATGATTTTGGAATGTAAGTACAATAACGTGCATCATAAAGTGGTGACCTTTCTCTGAATGCACTTAAACCTCTTTACACTCACTTCTACATAATGCTGGTAATGAAAATAAATTGTTCTATCATATTTCAATAATGGGTCATTTTAGATTATGGGCCTGTCGGTCCTCAAGGGTCCTTTTCTGCTCACATTGACCTCTGTAACACAGACTGTCATTTTACGTAAAGTGTTAGTGTGAAGGGTGCTCTCATTTTCCCAGAACACTCCAGCTCCATGTCTTTGCATAGCCTATTGGGGTCATTTACATTTTCACTAACCTACAATTTTAATAACAAAGTAGTCTGGCTTTGAAGTTGATATGCTCCTCCTAAACCATGGATTCATTCTTCAACTCATTTTCATTGCTCTTCTTATACGGTGTTAGACAGTGCCAGTATAAAGCTCATGTCACACATGCTGAGTATTCAGTTTTAGAGTCTCCTTGTTTTCCGCCTTTTTAGTTCCTTTTATTTGGCCAGACAAACACGTCATTTGACCTTGCATGGGAAAAAGATCGAGACCCAAATGATGACATGAGCTTGGGGTGGTATCAAACTTGATTACATTTTATTTTCAAGAGCAGTCCACCACAAATAAAGACGAGCACTGTTTGTTGAAGTTGGGTAAGCTAGGACTCCCATACTAAGTAGTATGAGTCATGGGTTGTTAACCTTGGACAGTGTTAAGTTTGTCCACTGATGAACACGTACACCAGGATTTAGATCATCTGCATGATCTTATTAGCTGCTTCTACAAACCTTAGTGCCTGCTTGCGGTAAATCTTTTATGCTCGAAGAACCCGATGGAGTATAATATATAAGTTAGAGGCATAATTGCTGATTTACTTTAAAACTTTTCACCAAAACCTGCTCCTTTTGCATTTTCTTGAGCCATCGTCATGCATACTATGATAACTGTAACCAACTATTACTAAGGGTTGATTGGACTAACTAACCAAGCTAATGTCTGAAACCTAGACCCAGCTTGTCACAATGTGTATGTAATCTAACTCCCCATCTGGCTCATGAAGCTCCTCCCAGAATACATAATGCAGAAAAGGGGATGTTCAAGACCTTTGTTGTGAAGGGTCATTTCATGGTAAACCAATGTTTGGCCAAGGACAACACCGTATACACTGGACAAACGATGCGTGCGGCTGCTCAAACAAGACTCTCAGTGAAGGGCGATGTGTTAGGTAAGCTCCAACGATGAGCTCACGTGCACCGTCTGCATCTGCCGGCCACTCACGTGACGTGCCTGCTTGAGCTTGCATCTCCGCGGTGATGTTTCTTACAATACCGCAGCCCTGCATAATGCTGCCTTCAAAGCCAACTTGTTTTCAAACCAATGCTGTAAATGAGGTTCTGTCGCAAATAAAAATTGTAGATCTGTTTTTTGAGACGGTCAAATCCCCAAAGCTTCTTTTGAAGGATGGATAAATTGAGTGGATGTTTGCTGCCATGCTATGTGTAGTTAAGTAGGAAAAAAGGGCAGAAGTTTACATGTAATTAACACGTGATCTTCAGTGGTGATCTCCGATATATATTTTTTTGTTTTATAATGAAATTCAGGTTTGTTTGGTTTTTTTTTCTCCATTGGTCTATTTTCACTTAACAGTTTACCCACAAAGCTGTTCAACTCTTGATAGTGGTGCTAGTGGGATTCAGCCCTTGCTTCATCTCTACCTGCAGAGAACAATGCAGTGGCATATTAATCCTTTAGTGCATCCGGCTCTCACACCTCCACACTCTGCTCAAATAGATCAGGTTCCAGAGCTTCAACTTTGATGCCAATATCACTGTCAACGCCAGCTTACTACCCGAGCCGAGCAGAGTCTCTGCCATATCTCGGTGCAGCTGCTGCTTATAGCTGCACCGCATTCTGGAGCTCTGAGCCAAAAGTTTGCCGTCTCCACTACTACTGTGCTGAATTTATTAATATGACCTTAAACATCGCTGGGGGAAAATGGTGAGAAAGGAAGCTGGTTGGTCTAAGAACTAACACTGATTCCTGAATGTTAGCTGTTATGTCTGAGATCGTTCAATCTAAGCACATAATCACAATCATAATTAAAATGCATATCATTTTATATGGGCGAATATTTTCTGGTTGTCCGCCATCTGAGATTGTCATTAGTGCGATATCTCCAGAACGAATCGTTAAATGTTTCTCGGATTTCTGTGGCATGATCATTGTAACCAACAGACAAACTGCTTACATTCCGAAACTGATCCAAACAGGGTCAGGATCAAAGGCAGGGGTCTTCAGTCTGCTCCACAAAGGGCCGTTGCGGATGCAGGCTTTCATTCCAGCCAAGCAGGAGACGCACCCGAGTCCGCTTGTTTAATCAGTTCATCTTGGTTTCCTATCAGCTAGCTGTGTCTCCAATTTGGCTGGAATAAAAGCCTGCAGCCACACCGGCCCTTTGTGGGGAAGATTGAAGACCCATGGTCAAAGGTCTGTAATAAGTTAACTTTGGTCATTTTGCTTCTGTTTGGGCTTCCACAAAATATTCACCCACTGTTGATTTCTCTTTTTGCTCTGTTTTAACATCAACTGTTGATTTTGTTACTTTCTCTTATTCCTCAATGCAGTGGGGAACGTGGTGGACAGCCGTTTTCAGTCATGTCCCCATGTGTTCCCCACTCTAAAGCCATTACTTTGAAATTTTTTGCACTGTGCTTTGGCTCATTTCACCCTAGAGACAGATTTGCAGCTGACTGGAACAGGTTCTTTTTCAAGAATTTGTTTGTACTCTGGTCCAACCATGCATCCTGTGATGGCAATAAGATTTCCTTCTCCTACTTCTGAAAAGCAACCTCATGATTCTACAGTCACTGTGCTTGATGGTTAGATTGGTGTTACCTGTGTGCATCTGTGTGCTGAACTGCTTTTAGACCAAGCGTACCCTAACGTTAGCCATTCTCAGAAGTGGCTTCCTTCTGGCCACTCTTCCATAAAGTTCTACAGGTTCTCCTATTTCTGTTATTTTCCACTGAGCCCTGTAACACCTTCAGTGTCCTAGTTGGCATCTTGGACACTTCTTGCACTTGACGTTCTTGCCTGTTTGCTCAGCTTGGAAAGATGGACTGATTTTTGGTAGTGTCTGGGTTGTGCCAAGTTTTTCCACTTGTAATGGATTTCAGTGTTCAAAGTGAAGAAGGTTCAAAGCTTTCCTCATCTTCTCAGTTTTTCTTCTGACGACTTGATCTTGAGGCTTCATGGGCAGTTCCTTTGTCCTCATGTAGGACTGATCCGACCTGCCATTTCAGTTGTGAGAACTCAGTCAGTGATTATTTATTCTGCAGGTATACGATCAGGCACAAACTGAACACTGGTATCTCCTGTTTAATATATTTGGTGAGTGCTCAAGCAGTTTTTAGATCTTAAAACCTTTTTATTTGTACAAATAATGTTGAGGACATCTGAATGCTTTATTTCATTTGATTTCTGTCGAGTCTCTTCAAAGTATATTAGAATGGCATGTTCTCTGATCCTTTTGATGTTTTGTACTTGGAGATTTGATGTTGCAATACAGCAAAAAGAAATAATCACTGAGGAGGGGGGGGGGATACTATTTTTAGAAGCTCTGTATGTTTTAAGGGTATTTCAGGCATCCAAATTCCTAACCAGACAGACTAGACTTGTTTGGCGACAAAGGCATCTCTGTCACGTCCTACTTGTTCCTTTAATGATCTGTTCCTGCCGTAGACACAAAGCAGCATATAAGGCCAGCAGTCCTGTGGAAGCGATTCAGCAGAACCACAAGTAGTGAGATGTGACCTCAGTTTTGGTCTTCGGTTTCATATGGAATTCTGTCTGCATTTTTATATTAGCATCTGCAAACGTGATTAAACCTGCGTGCTTTTATGGAGGCACTTAAACGTGACTCAGAACAGCACTTTGTGAAATCAAGGTTGCTGATAGTGAGTAATAATGGTGCTTAGGTTCATAACAGATGGCATGAATACTCTTCATCTAGTTTATCAAGGACAAATCATATCTTTATCAGCCAACCCACTGGGCAAATCAAAGCTCCAGTGTGCTTGTCTGGAAGTCCAGTTGTCTGGTACTAGCAGGTCATTTTAACATCCAGTATTCATGAAAGTTCTGTAGATGAGATTTATAAATGGAACGTGACTGTTAATGAAAATGGCTGTATAGGCTCTTATTTTGAAATGGCCATTTCCACACACTGTAAAGCAGCCAGTGTGTTTATGGTGCTACACTTACACAACCAGCCTAACATTTCATTACAAAACGATTAACAAACAGGTTTCTCGTGTTCATGTTGTTCCACACCTGAGTGTCAGAATGCATGGACTTTGTGGTCTGGTTTACCAAAGAAATATATTCATTTGTCTCCATTGGCGATGTGATATGAGGATCAGTGTATGAGATTAGCGTTATGACATGGCACATCTATACGACTTGTATATGATGGTAGATAACTGACTAGGCACAAAAGGTAACCTGAGGCCAGGAACCTTTGTATGGATCATAATTTTCACCCTCTTTACTGGAAACGTTTGTAGTATAATAATGCTACGTCATACAGGTACAGCGCATCAGTCAGTTTAGAATTTGTTCAAATTACTGAAGAACACCCAAGAGGGAGAAACGTTCGCCAGACTCCAGTGGAATGTCCAGTATTATGTGGCATTTCCTTTCCTTCATCCTTGTTTACCGCTCTGGTGTTTAGTATTGCTGAAGCCAGGATGTCCTCACTTAAAAAAGCAGACATTATATGAAGGAATGTGTTTTGGATGAACAGTGTGCAGTGCTCCAATACAGTTCCTGAGACGGTTCCTATTTATGATCAGGAACATTTAAAGCTGTTCTTGTGGCTCAAAACCTTACTAAGAAACTATATTTGTTGTAGTAGTAGTAGTGGTGGTGGTGGTCGTATTATTAGTATCAGTATTATTACCTGTCTGTAGTCATAGATGCCTAAAGAGGTTTTTTTGTATACTTTTCAACAACAAATACCATCATATGTTTTCTGGTATAATAATGACAAGGGGAAAATGCACAAGGGTTCTACTCTTTTAGAGAACTAGTCTGGCCTATTTTACATCTTTCAGGGAGAACTTTCATCTAAGATTTCATAATGGATATTTTAAGTAATCAGGACTTGATCAGATCCTCTCGAAGATCGTTTTCCAACTGTAACTGATGGTACCAGAATGCGGAAACAACTCTGCAGGAGGTCTGGTTTAACAATCCCCAGCTTATCTTTTCACAGGGAAGGAACATCAACGTTCCTGACATTTGTTTTAGTTTCATATGTCATTACAAAAAAATTCGGATTGTGTTGCTCCTAAAAATAACAAATTCCTTCTTATCAGAAGTCTCAAGTTTAAGAGTTTACCTCTGATGAAAATGTGTGCTACTTTTGTGGGTTTTCTAAAATGATTATACATCAATGTTTTTTTTATTTTAGCAGGCAGCCACTACGTGCCAGTGTGTGAGATCATATCCGTCCACGAGGCGGAGGAAGACGGCCCGAACGCAGACGTAGGAAAGTGGCAGAAAGTTCCACAAAGTCCAGCTGAATGCAACCAATACGCTTTCACAGGTATGTGGTGTAATGAAGTGTTCAGCTATGTAATCTCTTGCTGAATTTTCATAACAGGATAAACCCCTAGGTAAGAGGAACACATTTAGGAGGAGTCTATCCTGGAATGTACAGATCAGATGAAAGATTGCCGTGTAATTATGTGTGACGCTGTTTATCACACTTGGACTGCACATGTTTCTGCTTTTCTGACCTTCTCTTTGTAGTGTCCTATGTGGAGAGGACTCCGAAACACCGCTGGCGGTGCAGTGAAGTCACCCTCCATTGCACTGATAGGACATTGTGTCTGCAGTGGGTCCGAGCCATCAGGGAGCAGCTCTCACTATTGAGTATGTCCTTAACATTCTTTTGTGCATCTGACCTAGAATAATGATTACATTGACTTTCATAAAAGCATGTGTAGTTTTAATTCCAGAAACAAATTACTGTAAATATCTCGCACTGATGCAGCTTCAGACGAGTTTAGGTTGCGCTTCTTAGTCCATTTGAAATTGATTCACCTGAAAGCTTGCCTGGTTCTAAGTTAGGATTTATTAGAAGTTAACATTTAATGGGAAATTTCTAAAAGTGACTTAACCATTTATAATTAAGGCTTATGTATTGTGAATACTTGCATTCATTAATTCATGTTTAAAAAAAAAAAGGCATTTATGCAGGAACTTAGTCTGTGTCTGGAAATCTGATCTTGGGTGACCTTGCTACTAAGGCAAATTATGTATGTTGGTCACAATTGATAAAGTTTGTTTGTTAAAAAAAAAATAACAATGAAGGTGCACTCTAGACAAAATATTCTGTTGTGCAGCAAATTAAGGCTGTTGTTTCTCCCCATCTCCTTATTTGCAGCCACCCGACCGAAGCGCTTGCTGGTCTACATAAATCCCTATGGAGGGAAACACCGTGGGAAAAGGATTTATGAGCAGAAAGTAGCCCCGATTTTTTCCCGTGCCTCCATTTGCACTGACGTGATTGGTGAGCGCACATCAGCCGTCTACATTAACATTTGAATAAAAAATGAGCGTTCACATTCTGCAAAAAGATATTTGTGGGCAAATAGCCGTAACTGCCAAGTGTTCCCAAGGATATGATTTTGTTTACAGGTTTATCCATCAGGCAGGATAATGATAATGGGAGCTCTGATAGTTGGTAAACATGAGAGGATTATTCATCAGGATTTTTTTCCCCCCCACATAGGCTGTGAAATGGTGACGGGAATAGCGGCGGCACACAGTCATATATAACTGTACAAGGCTTATTAAAGAAGTGTGTTTTTATCATGTTGGCATTTCACGAACAGCAGAAACAGAATTGTTAGAGAAGCCGAGCTTGCTTTAATAAGCTCTATATATCAGTTTTTTGCATCTTTAGTCACCTAGTTACCATCACCACAAGAGGTTTTCCGTGAACCATCTGTTTTTAGGACATGTGTGTTTTACAGTCTGATGTCAGTCCTGACTAAGTCTTGCACTGAAATGTAGTTGAGGTTTTATTCTGCAGCTAATCACTTAATGGAGCCGGATTAATTGCCATCAAAACCACTAGTGAAGTATCGTAATGAATTTAACTTGCAGGTAAAATCAGTCTCATTGCTGCCATTGCTAATCACTGCGCTGGTACCTTAACGTTGCATTTGTTTCCATAGTTACAGAGCGGGCGAATCACGCCAGGGACCACTTGAAAACGGAGGCTGATCTAAAGAAATACGACGGGTGAGTTGGAGTTTGCCGAGATCACTGTGGGTACGTGGCAGCTCTTAATTTGCCCAGTGAGGAATTTGCCCTTTCACAGCAAAGACTAGATTATCATTTCAGTGCACATCAGTCGGCTGGCACCGCAGCATTGCCTGGCAAACAGCGAGAACCTGCTATGGAGTAAAACCAGCTTTGATGACATCACTATGCAGCATTCATCAAAACGAGACCAGAAGCCAAGTGACTCCGAGTGGAATTGCTGTTTCTGGATCAGGATTTTATTTCAACACTTCAGCAAATGGCACTCATTAGCCTGGTTCTACTTCCAAGAAATGTAGCCTTTATCGCTCATGTAGACTTTAGTAGAGGATGCCCATACTGTTGCACTTTACCTTCATCACTGTAGACTCCATAGCACTGTTGAATGAATTGTTTGCTCAGAAGGTCACAGCTACCACAACTTGTACAGTGGACGCTCCAAATGTGTGTAATCACGGATATGCTAAGGAGACCTTTATTTAGCATTTACTGAAAGAGTCTCTAGTGTGGTCGCTTTATAGTAGTCCTAGTTTCTCAGTCCCCCTGAATGAAAGTCTTCAGGACAGAGGGCTTTGTGATGTGCATTTTGCAGTTTCTCAGTATCATGACAAGCTGCAGTTTTTTGTCTTCAAGAGGAAAAAGAAAAGACGTTCCTGTGGATTGGACTGTTTTTAGCTGCTAACGTGAACACTGACATTCCCCAACATAACTATTAAATGGATAAAAAGTATGATGAGACATTCTTAAATAAGTATATTGTTTGGGCATTGGCTAATCGTTGCAATATAAGGAGTAAAACACTTTGGGACTCGATTGCAAGTCTGCATCTTACCGCCTTGTTGATTATTTTTCTACAACAGTACACCGTGTCGTGTTTAATTCTTTGTTTAAATGTTAGCAAGATTTAAAAGATTGATTTGTTAGCAAGTTTTGATTTTGAGCTTGAGGTCTCCTAATCTCTTAACATAAAGAACAAAGATATCTACATAGCAAAGAACATAAATGTGTGTGTATTAGGAGCTTTTGTTAAAGTTAACCTACATTTTGTTGCAAACGGAACATGAAACCAATCCCGATAACACAAGTTTTCTCTCTGTGGTGTAAAATTAGATGGATGTTCGTCCTGTGGGTGTACGTTTTGGCTTTGTATGCCACATCATAACTCATCAGTGTTATTTTATCGGCAGGGTGGTTTGTGTTGGAGGAGACGGCATGTTCAGCGAAATCATACATGGCCTAATCTCCCGTACACAGCGTGACGGCGGTGTAGACCAGGACCATTCAGACGAGACTCTGCTACCTTGCAGCCTTCGTATCGGCATCATTCCTGCAGGTGAGCTCTCCCTACTCCAGAGCAAATAAGCGTGGCTAGACAAAATAGCTTTCACTTCTTTATTTTTCTTGTTTTTCCTGTATGAAGTATGAATTGTGCATGATGTTCTACAGCGTAAATTCCACAACTATGACATGCATTACCTAGATAACAATCACACAAGATCATGGTTTGCTGGTTTTCCAAAGAGCAGGCTCTATTCCAGCCATTGCACACTGAAAACATTCAGTCTCACAGTCATAACTCAATTCAAATGCAGGCGCATTCGAAACATCTCCCACTGTAGTGGAAAAAGAGAGAAGCTTGTTTTTCATTCTTGCTTTGCCATATTTTGCTGATGGCCCATTAGTGTTGATAACACTGTTTTAACAAGGATTAATGAAATGGCCTTGGAGCTGTGGCGCGCTGTTCACCAGAGTGTGGAAATGTACACAGCTTAAATCATATTTTAAGATAAATTTGGGAGTAAATGGGCTTTATCTGTATTTATAGAATAATTCTTTCCATCTACAACCTGTTCTTCAGGTGCAAGAGTTTAAAGAAACAGTATGAATTTTATATACTAATGGAAGCGTGATGTGATGCTGTCTCACACCTCTAGGGTCCCAGGTTTGATCCTGAGCTCAGGTTACTCAGGTTGTAGAGTTTCTCATGGGGTTTCTCTCTTCTCTTTTTTCACCTGAGTCAGTAGGTGGACTGGTGAAGCTAAATTGCCCCTAGATGTGAATGTGTCACATCCAGTGTATATTCCTGCCTCGCACCCAGTATTCCCACCGTAACCCTAGAAGACGTGGCTACTGAAGATGATGAATGAATGACTTAACCTGCTAATGGAAGACGAATCTTCTTTCCTCACAGCTTGAACTTGCTGCATTGCTTGGCTTGGCTTGGTTCTGGCACAGCAATGACCCTGCATCAAAACAAAACCGTTTTCTCAAGCTCTTTACGTCCCATCCCGTCCCCCCTCCCCCTCCCCCTCCCCCTCCCCCCCTTCATGCATTCATCATCTTTAGTAGCCACTTTTTCCTGGTCAGGGTCACAGTGGATCTGGAACCTGTTTGTGAAACATGAATACCCCGTGAATAGGATGCCAGTCTATCACAGCCCCGTCACACTTTGTTTAATCACGTTTTTCTTGTGCTTTTTTTTTTTTCCCCCTTCTCCCTTTTGCTCTCTTTCTGCATTCTTCTCGCCTGTGCTCACGTCTCTTCTTGCCCTCTCTCCTTCATTCTTGGTTGTTGAAAGAGCCAGCCAGGTTGTATTCCAGACGGAGCGAGCTCTGCGCTTACCGCTGCTCTCACTGGGTTTTATATTAGCAATTTGAGACAGAAGAATTTCATTACTGCGCAGAGTGAGAGAAGAGGGATGAAATCTAAAATCTCATCTCTGTAAAAAGCAGTGCCTCACTGCTAATAGTATTCTCCTCCATGCCTCTGTGAGTCAGCTAAATTGTTCTCCGTGCTAAGAAGAGACAGAAAGTTATTTTTGCTTACACAGAAGCGTGAACCGAAAAACCTCAGGCATATCTAATATTTGGCTAACATTTTTTCCGATTGCTAGGTAGATTGTCCCAGCATCTAAATTGTGCAGGGAGAAGGTGTGCGCGGCAGAGAGAAAGAGAGAGATTCTGATTTTCATATTTTTACATTCAGAGAAATGGAGATTTTTGATTTGTTTTGCGGCAAAGCCCTGACCTGTGAAATGTGCTTGTGTAACAGGTTCGACTGACTGCATATGCTACGCAACGATCGGCTCTAATGACCCCGTGACCTCGGCTCTGCACATTATCGTGGGTGAGTGTGTACATACAAGAGAACTATGACATACAGCTAGTGATACAAATGCATCACTAAAATTTTCCTTTCTGAATCGCAGGCCATGTGCATGACCTCTTGACCTATTCATTAACAAGTAAAAAAGATTTTGTTCAAAGATCCGTCATCGCTGCGTAAGGATGAGAGAGATGTATCTTACTGAACTGGATTCAGCCACATACCATACCTGTACACCCATACTTAATATAGCTGTAGGGTGGAGTTGTTAGCTGAGGTCATTCATACCAGCAGCAAATGCTCGCAAGACTTGCAAGACAGCAGTGTTGAGATGCTTTTAATGTGTGTCATCGTAGTGTTTTCGTATCTTAGATCTTTAAATAGATTCTTTAGTAAAATCTGCTAGGAACCTTTTATATTAACTAATACTAGTGCAGAAAAAGGAAGTTGTTATTATTTATCGCTCTTGCAGCCACAGCTGTGTCGTCTCTTAATATGTTTCAGTGATTTCCTTAAATAAAAGGAAAGCCACATGTATAACTTAAACCGGTATTCCCTTCCTATTCCCAGGAGATTCCCAGCCAATGGACGTCTGCTCCATCCACCATAACAACACCTTTCTCCGCTATTCTGTCTCACTGCTTGGTTACGGTTTCTATGGCGACGTCCTGACTGACAGCGAGAGGAAGCGTTGGATGGGCCCAGCTCGCTACGACATCTCAGGTCAGCAAGCTCCGTAATAACAGAGTGAAAGAGGAGGGGAAAAAAGCAAGCGTTGCTCTTATTGCCATCATCCTTTCAATTGCTGTCATTTTCAATGGGAACCCTGTTGGTTTGTGGCAGGTGTTAAAACGTTTCTGTCACATCGCTACTATGAAGGGACGATCTCTTTCCTTCCTGCTGATGAGAACGTAGGAACTCCACGAGACAAGCTGCAGTGCCGATCTGGGTAAGATTTACATTGTTCATCGGCTAATGGTTTTATTAATTGTGTTATTTGTACACACCTCAAGCCCTCTTGTGTTTGCTTAGCAGTAACAGATCTTTGTTTTCGCTGTTGTGTCTGATACCAGGCTTAATGGATTATGACTTGTTCTTTTGTTAGGTGTAATATCTGCAGGCTGCCTTCAGCAAACAAGCAGGTTTCCAAAGATGAGGAGAACATCTCGGATTCCGGTGAGAATCCATCCTGTATACTGGCACCCTGTACGATGAATCATAAATGACTTGAAATATTAATTTGTACACACGTGGTCGGTGCTTTGACACTTTGCTTGCACCTGTTGAGGATCACCTTAAGCTGATCCTTTAAGTCTTGTAGGTTGTGATGTGGGGCATCTGTGGATAAGACTTGTTTGGCCTGCACATCCCACAGATGCTTTATTGGATCAAGATTTGAGGAATTTAGAGGCCAAGTCAGCACCCTGAACTATTTGTCATCTTCAAACCATTCGTGAACATTTTTGGATTGCACTGCATTGCATTGCACATTGTCCTGCTAAAAGAGGCCACTGTCTTTAGGGAATGCTGTTTCCATGAAGGGGTATACTTGGTCTGCAACAATGTTTAGGTAGGTGGTACTTGTCAGTGTAACACGCACATGAAGGTTTCCCAGGAAAACATTGCCCAGGGAATCACGCTGCCTGAGGTGACCAACGTCGAGAACCGACTGTTCATATATCCCACCCCTTGACAGGTGCCATTGTAACGAGATAATCAATGTTATTTACTTAATTTCTCTGTGGTTTCAATGTTATGGCTGATCGGTGCATCATGTAATCTTACCCTGTCCAAACATGATCCAAAAATGATGTCCAAAAAACTTGAAAAGGCCAGCACTGGGCCTCATTCATAAAGATGAATAGAAATAGATTTTTCAGTAAATTGTTCACAGGACCATTACACAAAATTGTTATTCATGAAAATCCAGTTAATTTTGGAAAAATGTATATATCCTGCCAGAATTCCCGAGTTTGTGTACGTTTACGTATGAGGAGACCCAGTAACGCGAACCTTGAATGATTCAAATCATACAAGTGTCACAAATTAGCACACTTTTAGTATAAGGATTACATTTTCAGGTTTAACAAGCCTATTTATTTTAATTAGACAGAAGGATTTAATAAAATGTTATGAAGTATATTAATGACTAGAAAGAAAACAATCCAAATCTGGAAAGAATTTTAACTTGGTTTGGCCTAAGATAACTTGCATGCAAATTTAGTAAAAGATTGCTAAATGAAACCCATTGTTCTTTTGTTTACAGTTGATCACAAGTTCCACCTAGAAGATATCAATAAGATACTAATCATGAAAATGAGCTGACAGGGACTTAAATGCGCATGGAGTCGTGGACAGTGGCTGTTCTCTCACTGCTCTCATTATTCCCACACTTCCACCTACAGTGGGTGAACAAATATATTCTCCATACATGATATGCAGCCCTCCCATCTGTCCCTGCACTGATTATTTCCAGAAAGGCGCACACACAAACTTCTTGTAGATTATTATCAGTCTCTTAGGTCTGAACAGCGGGCACCTTCATTACAAACTGGTCCGTCTGTTTACTGTGACTCACTGATAAGTGCTGTTTACAGAGACATGTGCAGAGACCTCCAGGTCTGTAATTGCTATTTGGACATGGTTAGTCTTGGTAGCAAAAGCCGTGCTCTCTCTCTCTCTCTCTCTCTCTCTCTCTCTCTCTCTCTCTCTCTCTCTGTGTGTGTGTGTGTGTGTGTGTGTGTG
>JAQQZR010000004.1:11284301-11303378 GCA_030068235.1 Notoglanidium macrostoma
GTGTGTGTGTGTGTGTGTGTGTGTGTGTGTGTGTGTGTGTGTGTGTGTGTGTGTGTGTGTGTGTGTGTGTGCTCACGTGTTGGGAGAGTTAAGTGTACTTTATCAGTAATCTAGTATCACAGCCATACATGATAAGTGCTTTACATTTTACTGTTTCCTAAGGAGCTGATGAGCTTCCTGGAAACATGTCATTGAAAATCAGTAAATGAGCATAAGCCAAAGGTCTCTCTTGTCATATTGGATACTTAAGTGTCTAATCAGTAATTTCTAATTAAAATATATTGCCTTTTGCCAGCTCTGCAGGCCTGCTAACACTGAAAATCCAACTCTTTCTGTTCCTTTCAGGACTCTCGACCAAATTGTGCGATTTGTGTTTGCAGATCACACAACAGAATTTGAAAAGCTTTCATTAATAAGACATTTCCTGCATGGTCAGATACAGTAAACACAATTAGCATTAAGTGCTAGATTCCTCTTGGAGGTGTTTGGATCTGTGATTTAAAGGAATATACCAGTATTTTGTAACAACCTCATTCCAACATATATGTGTAATTACCATAGCACAGGGAAACAGGTCAATTTCTGTCTAGGTAATAGACTTCCACTATAAATGAGTCCTAGTTATTATTTTCTTCTAAGGGCAGTTGGTGAATTGCCTTAATGTTTAATGTAAATTCATAATTACAACCTTGACATTAAATAAAAATCATAATAATATATACATGAGAAAATGTTTTGCCTAAGCTGGTCTCGTGTAGTTTTCTCCAGCATTTAAACATTGGAGCAGTGCTATAAACACAATCCTGGCTACTTCCTTTTCCTGAAGCTTTGTGGTCTTCATGTAGGACAACACTAAAGCACCCAAATTCTTCCCACTAAAAATGTATTCCCATCTCTTCCAATAAAATTGAGATTTGAATAACTAACGTGCACTTTTTGTAATTCTGTATAATCTTAGATCGCCATGGTCCTGGCGGAGCGTTGTCTCGTTTCACTATCCACACATAGTATTTGGTTGAAATGATGATCAAAGCCTCTTGACACTTGAAATGAAAGGTTAGTAACAGTAGCTGTGTGTTTTCCATTACAGAGACAAAAGGAGTGTGGCAGGTCATCAGGGGAAAGTTTCTGGCCATCAATGCTGCGTGTATGAGCTGTGCTTGTCCTCGCAGCCCCAAAGGCCTGTCTCCCTTTGCACACCTGGCCAATGGCACAGCTGACCTCATCCTGGTGCGCAAGTGCTCACGATTTGACTTCCTGCGGCACCTGCTGCGTCACACCAACAAAGATGACCAGGTACATTGTGTAACGCGCTGGGATTTTGGCCATCGGGGCTATATAAGGAAATGATCGGGGTGGTAACAGCAACCATTGGGCCACATCACACCACCTTGACGCTGATTATTTTCCTATAGAAGCACACCTCATTGCATGTATTCATCAGTCATTGCATGCACACCTCATGTATTCCTTACATGGCTTTAGTTTGGCTTCAGCTCGACTTCAGCTAATCTTGCCATGATCACAGTGATTTTTGCACAATTGAATGACTGAGCCAAAAAATGATCACAATTAAAATACATTTCATTATTCTGCCCTATTATAGGACACTAGACTCAGTGCTCCAAAAACAACCTTTTTACAATTTCAATTGCTCTCACATTAAATCCAGAAATTATATCTCTCACTGCCAGGAAGCAGTTCAGGTTCAGAAAGCCTCTAATATGACTAGATGAATGTTCAGAGTTTTTCATTAGATTTATGAGCCATAAAGCCAACAAGGCAGAAATATTAGATTTATCTCAAGGGTAATTTAGGGAAACTTTCCAGCCCCTGCCTTGTCTAGTTGCTCGTCCTGGTTCCTTTTTTTCAGTCATGGCTGTGTCTTGGGAGTTGTGCGTCATGGGTGACTCACCCTACCGACAGCAGAATTTGGTTAGATGGACACAGCTGTTTGTTAGCCAGGGTTCACTTCAGTTCACTCTGGTTACATTTTCATGTGTCTCTGAAGTCTCAGCCATATTCATCAGAAGCCCACATCATGCTCATTAGTAAATGTTTCCGCTTTCAGGGATTGAAACCACAGTTCAGGTTCACACCTCTGTGATATTTTACATTCATTGAACTGTAGTTCTGGCACTGATCAATTATACATAGTAGGTTTGATCATCATAATTACCTAACTAACTCTTGGCTAAACACTTGATCAAACAGGAATCTCTCTCGGTGCCTTATTAGTTAAACATCTGTTTAGACTTTTCGAATAATTCTTGAGTTTTCATATTTATTTGGCGCAAAAGGCACAGGTCTACTTTTAGATCGATTATAAAAAGAAGATGATCTAAACCTAATGGAAAATGTTTCTCTTTCTCTGAGTTTGCCGTGTAAACGCATAATTTGGTGTTACTGCTCATGTCGGTTCTATTTGTAGCAGTAAAAATGAGGTTAATATTTAAAGTAATTAAAATTGAGTTGCATTTTTTTAAGGAACTTGATGGTAACAGCTATTCATGATGTATAAATGTCATATAACCACACAGGAATTCAGTCTGAGAAAAACGGAGAAAAAAAAGAGAGATTGGTAAGAGTTTGATGTGGAGAAAGACACTGTATTGGTGAGCAAGAGAGGACAAACAAGAGATTATATAATTCTAATTACATCCAGTACATCTCCATTAAAAGTCTTACAGTACAATTTACACACAACCTCAGTTTTGCAGATTTTACACCAGGAACAATTTTAAGCCTTCGTATATGGCAGGTTTACAGTGGCTGCTGCTCTCGCATTGAGAATTTATCCGTATTTCCATTCACTGGTTTAGTATAACATTATATTCACAGATCTGTACTGATCAGATTATTATAAAAATTCATTACTGTCATGATCTCAAAGTTTGTTAATCCAGTGAGATTTTAACTTGTGAACACTGGCAATTTTTCTGCCCATTGCTGTGGAGAAATGTATACTTGATTACATCACGTTAATATTGAGTTTATATATTTATAATGGGAAGTTGGCAGGTTCCAAAAGGACCAAAATGGACATCGTCACCCCTCTCTAAAAGCTCTAAATACAAATGTATCAAAAATGCATCAAAGCAGAAAGCATGGCTCCCAAGTCAGCGTGTGCTTCTGTGTGTTGCAGTTTGACCACCCGTTTGTGGAGGTGTACCGCGTGCGACAGTTCCGCTTCTCACCCATGTACGAGGAGACCGACTCCGAGCTGGACCTGCAGGAGGCCGAGGGCCCTGGTCATAAACGCTTCTTCAGCCAGATATGCAGGGAGCATCCGGCATGCAGCTGCAGCCTGGCGCACAGCAGCTGGAACTGTGATGGAGAAATCCTGCCTCATGCTGCCATTCAAGTCAGGTACAAGAGCCTCATGACACTACACTAAGTATTACAAATTAGTGCTAATTATTTAGTTTTTACACTGTAGTGCAGTAATGTACATAGTGCACTTTAAATAAATAGACATTCTGGGCCATAGAAATTTTATAGGTTATAAAATGATCACCACTCATTCTGCACATTTTATATATTGTGTATATTTATATATCGATGTGCGATTGAACGGTCAGTAATCGAAATACGACATGTAGATGCAGCTTATAAACGGTAAAATAAATGTAGGTTCAAGGTAATGAACGTCAGTGTCAAATTTTCCAAATTTAGAAAGAGGGGAAGTTTCCTCTGAGCACTGAAATCCCAATTACCGAAGTGCACTGTTGCAGCTCATGATAAGTAAATCAGGTTGAGCTGGGACGACGCGCTTCCACTGGAATATTACAACCACAATTCAGTTAAGAGAGAAACTGTATGGCCACTGCACTGTAAAAAAAAAAAAAAAAAAAATCTATTTATATAACAGGAAGCAAGTGGAACAGCACTCGATTATCACGGCGAAATCTTTATGCAGCATGATGGCTTTCCTGAATGTAACATTTATTTCACACTCCATTTGTCCTATCAGTGATGCATAGTTGTCTAATGTCCTATAATTTAATGGCCTTTCCACTGGTAAAAGCTTACTCCCTTTTAATTAAAATTAAGCCCCATTCATTTATTGACTTTTCCTCTACACTAGTTGTTCTTCGAGCGACTCAGCAAATGAACTGTAGAGCTGAACAATGTGGTGTAAGACAGGGAGCGATGGAGAAGATTATGTCTCACCTAAATGGGAAACATGCTTCATATAGTGCAGTTGGAGGAAATAAAATTTTTAATCTTCCAAAGTTGCACACATGTGTAGGGTTTCAGTTTGCTGAGAAAGTGGAGTAGGCAGAACCCGAGATTTGAGTTTCGGACATTCTTAATTAATTAGCATAAATCTAAAATATATAATGTGTTCACTATATTTTAGTGTGTGGCACAGCAGGAGTAAAAAATGGGACAGAACCTGGCATCAATAATGCAAAAATCCCCAATGCAAGAACAGTGTGTGGTTAAATAAATTAACATTTGGTTAATGTAAGGCATTACATTTTCATCTAATAAACAAGCACAGCACAAATGGAAAATCTCTGCAGGGAATTGATATTTGTTTAAAAACTGTAGGCGGCAGGTTAGCAATAAAGCTGATCTTAATAGCAGTTGGGGAAGTGCAGAGCCAATCACTGACCAGATTTATTGCTTAGCCCTTAATGAAATATTCAAGCAAGAGCAATACAGAAAAGCAAATTAAAGCAAGGAAAGAAACATTATGTACCTTAAGTATTAAGGATCATCACAGGATGTTGGAGCATCAACAAGGACGGCTGCAGGATTAACACAAATGAAGAATGTGTATAGAAGGAGTAGGATTTAATTCTAATGCAAGTGGTGTGTCATGTAATTTAATAATAATCATAAAGAGGTGCCAACTTGTACAGTTTAGCCATAGCGTTTATTTATTTTTTTTATGCTTCTGCAGCAGTCATTCCAAATACGAAAGGATGCCAGACATGACAAACGCATTTCTTTCTGATAGCAGCAACTTTCGCTTCACAACAATTTTCTCTAAATGAATCTTTTTACATGTGAATTTCTTACCATAGGAAACAAGCAGCCACACTGGACTTCTTCCTCACTATACCTTTTTTACTATTTGTTTGGTGCACATTGGGGAAAATGCTATCCCTTCATTCATTAAAGAAATCATATGTATAATATATATAATGGTTTCTTTCCGTTGAAAATTAGTAAATGTCTCTACAGTTGTACACAGTTTATGTGCAGTCTACTGTACTATGGGCATCTGCAGAACAAGCTTGTTAGATTTGAAACCGTTGTTTATAAGTAAGCTTTTAAACTCATCTGTTTGCTTAGAAATCCAAACATTTGTGCAGATTGTAGGTAACTTGCAGTTCATGCTAAAATACAATAATGTATATTCAGTTTGAATTAGTATGAGGAGCCGTGTGACCATTTGGTTGTGCCATCCTGGCTTCAGGCTTGTAAACAGCAGTGACGGCATTGCAGGAGTTCAGGAACATAATGTTTATATTTGCCTTATTATATAAGTTAACTCTTAAAGACATCCATTTCCCCAGTAGCCACTCCCAGCTCATCCATTTATCCCCCTTTATCCATATGCTTAAATGCTCTCTTTATCTAAAGCGATGTTTGACTGATCTTTCTCTCTCCGTCTCTGTCTTTCTAGAGTGCACTGCCAGTTGATCAAGCTGTTTGCACGAGGAATTGAAGAGCAGTCTGTCTTTGAGGAACCTTACACACTCGGTGCAATATAGAGCTGCTTGTTCCTGGAAAGGAAAATAAAATCTAACTTGCTGGACCATGAAGAATCCCAAACCTTTTGGTCACATATGGGTTAACAAAATGCTGTTACAAGTTCCGTTACACATCTCTCTATAGTATTTTACTGGACGTGACGCCATTAGTTCGCTGGTATGCACCACAGTTCAGTAGATCCATTCTAGTGGTTCATTTATAGATCACTGGAATCACTGTGGCGAAGGCTCAGATGGGTTAAACCTGAATCTCGACAGTATTGCTATTTTTTTTTTTTTAAACAGACTCCTTCTTTTAGAGTGACCAAGTTGATCATTTTTTTCCTCTTCTCCCACCCAGCATGATTTCTGTCCGTCTTCCTCTATGGTCAAGCTGGTCTTGATGTGGAAAGTAGTACCACTAAGTTTGAACATAACTTCCAAATATTTTCTTTACTGGAAGCGAAGTACCCAACATTATCCTTCCACAGTTACCGTTAATAAACATAATATATTTAGATACTTCAGTTATTTCCCAGAAACTGTGTTGAAGTATTGTTGTAATATTTAGCTGTCCGGCAGCTAGAATGTGTAAGATATAATGTGTAATATATTAAGTGTTTTATAGCAGTCTGGCACTGAGGCGTGGTGTAGCTCATAGCAATCAGTCTGTTTAATGATATAATTCCCTGAACATTATACTGAGGTTAAGGAACTGCTTCCCATGCAAGAAATCAAGCATCACCTGTAGATTTGTAACCTGTTGTGTTCCCTTGACATGGTCAGTTTTGTTGCTGGAGCCTCAGTTGAATGCATTGTGAGCTCTTTAAATGTAGTTAATAACCTCGAGCTTTACCTGCAGTGTAATTCTCCTGGGTGGCAACCCATTTAGGATCTCTACCCTTTATTGCTTATGTACTTCTTTTGCTCAGATTTCTTATTTCTCTCCGTCTTATTTCAGTAATGATGAAAATAGCCATAGGGCCTCCTGTTATGTGGCCTTCTGCTGAAGGTTTAATGTGCATACTCCAAGACTGTGTTCATTCACCATCAGGGGACTTTGAGCAGTCTGTGATTTAATGAAATTGCCTCTTCGCTGTAGTGCATCTGCTGTTTGTGAATGTTTGCGAAGCTGAGATAGAACAACTCGAGCACAGCGCTATCAGTTTCTTAATATTGAAGGAAGATCCGGTAAATCATTCATCTCAACTCCGCCCCTTGTGTAATTTAAGTAAAGAGGAGCTGCTGTAGTGTGTGATAACACTAGCAGTCAGTGCCAGGCCATGAACTGTCCTCAGTGTGTGTGGGTGTGTATACAAACAGCAGCCTTCTGACAGCTGCTGTGTTTGGTAGCCTGGTTAATGGCCAGTCAAACACCTACATGACCATATGCATCAACCGCTGTGTCAATAAACCTCCTATTCGAGCACACAGACAGGCCCGAGATCGGACTTCCATCTGCACCAGAAACATGATTCAAAATCCTCTTCAGCCCCCTCATAAATATCACTGCCATCTACACTCGTTCTGGCTTTCAGTACCACGGCTGTCGCTAATTTATGGTCCAGTGCTGGCGGCTGTGACGAGCCTGTTTGCTGTACATTACATCATCATCAGCATCCATGTCCCACACACATATAGCCACTGCAACCTCAGTAGTGATCACTGTGAGCAAAAGCAGCTCTTCCCTTAGATATGCTGCCTAGATGATCGTCTCAGGCATGACTGAAAAACAGGATGTTCATCTCGCAGGCTTCGAGATGATGCATGGAATAATGTATGACCTGAAATGTACAAATTGATGCATGTTGTAAAAAAAGAAACCTTAATAAAGTACTTCAAAACATCTGTGGTTATGTGGTGAGATGTGCAAGAGACCAGTGGAAGAAACACTGAACTGTTTTATCTGCTGAAAGCCTGTCAGTCTTGCTTAAAGCGCTGATGACCGAGGTGTCCTTGGGACATGACAAAATTGATGGAACCTGAGATAGCAAGAGAAGTTACATTGAGTTGTACTGAGGGATAAACTCTGGAGATTTTAAAAGAAATCCTGTTTCAAGGTTGACCAATGCAACTTCCTTTAGAGCATTCATGTATTCAGGGTGATTTATCTCGGAGTAACAGGTAGTGGTTCAACCATGGGTCAGCCGCGTTGTTGGCAAGGAGCCACAGGTTTGAATGTCCTTGTCATTTCTCTTCTGACCCGCTTCTGCAGTGACCTTCAGCAAGATGTTTTAACCTCCGGTAGCACCCATCTCCATTACTGGCAAGGCTTTTTAAGGGGGCATTTAAAAAAAAAAAAAAAAAGTAGAAGAAATGAGTTTTTTGCATGTATGCAACAACCCTGGCTGTATATTCCTCCTGCTCCACCAATTACTTGGTCTTAGGCCTTTTTTAATCTTTCCCATCTGTCAAACTGTCATTTTATTCCCGGTGTCAGAAATGATTAAGAACTAAAAACAAGATAACAGCTTGTATCTGTTGCTCTGTCTCAGGGAGATATTTATCTGGACCATCAGTTTTTAATCACTGTAACACTGATTAGTAGATATAGCGATGGATGCCTGTTTTCATTTAAGTCTTCATGCTTACTCATTCAATGTCATTTCGTCCTTCATTTTGGGCAAAAGTCATGGTGTAAGTCTACGTTCTAACCCATTTTACATGTAATGCTGTTATAAATGTGCTACTTGAAAGCAATCCATGTTTCCCTATTATCTTTAAGAGCCTTCGATAATGGTGAATGCTCCACAAAGCCAGTTCTTCTGACAAATGCAATTTGCTGCAAAATGGACAAATGAAGCAATGCCCAGCTTAATGGGTTTATTGCATAAAAATGTTGGTAGGGCACAAATATATTCTTCCCCTCACTTCCTTTCTACTCATGTGCTGCGATGGGGAAGATATTGTGCTCTTATTCTCTGCCTCGCTTACCGTTTCTGTACAGCCCATACATTAGGCTTGCTATCTGGTCCCACATGGCGATTGAAGCCAGGTAATTTTCCCATCTATCGTCGACAGAGCAAATTCCATCTCCTCCCTTCCTCGCTTGCGCATTGCCATGTCCTTATTGATTTATTCTGAGACCCGGGACTGTGGGTGGCGTCCCGCTGAGGCCCACTTTCTCATTCTTGGACCCTTTTCCAGAGATGTTATAGAGACAAAACCAACAAACAGCTGTCTGTGAGCACTCAAATAACTGGAGACAACTCATTGCAAGTGTGATTACAGTCTTCGCGGCCACTTTTAAGTAGCCGAGCTGAAGCAGCTCGGCTGAGATTGAATGCTTTTGGCCTATCCTGGCCTCCAAAAGCCCACCTGAGCCTCATCCAAGGCTTTTACCCAGGCATCACTCCAGCTGAGCTGCGGGAACAAGATGAGCATTAAGAAAAGAGGAGTCCTCGTCAGTACAGGTTTTATACAGTGCTGTATCTGCGGGTGGCTTTCACCTTTCAATTTCAGATTAGAATCAGTGTGTTAGGAGCTATTTGTGAAAATGCTATCCATCGTGGCTTACACTATGATTGCCAAGCTGACTGGTTTGAAATACAAGAGGAGGTGATCTGGAAGTTAGGAGCTGTGGTGACACCTCAGACTCCATTATTGATCAGTAAGTTTTCAAAGTTTTCATTAGAACAGGTTCACACTGCACTCTCACTGCCAGGCTAGAACTGTTTCTGGTCTGGCTACACTGGGGACTAACAAAAGTAACAGGAGAGAATAAAGATGTAGACCATAACTGTCAAGTGCTATTGATTGCCGCTGGCCCATTTTTCTTCCCCTGACTTGCCATACTTCTCGCTCCTGAACTTTTTCATGACTGTCCCGAAATCCTCCAATCCTCCCAGTGAACAGGTTTAATCCTCCCAGTGGCCATATCATGCCAAAAATAACCTATTCTATAACAACTTGTATCTAAAGCCTCATCATGTCAGGCTAAACCTTCAAGTTGACCGATGTTGTTATTAACATCACCCTCTTACATCTCCACCAAGCATTACACAAAAACACAAACACTAACAACCAGTGAAGGCGAAGGCTAGCACATGCTTTCTCCAAGATGAGTGAAGCTAACCAACCCATCTTCTCAATGAAGAACATTTCATGTTCATTTAGAAATGAACAATTTACCCTTTGTTTTGTCTGTAAATTATATAACCTGTTTGAAAAGGCCTTCAATCAAACATGTAAGACTACTCATGGCAGTACATCGATATGGTGTTCTAAAGGTTATATGCTTTATATTAATGTCAATATCTAAATGGTTTTATACTGGGTGCATTCAAGCAAATGATTAATCTTCCAATAGACTTCACGTTTCCCTCCATGTAGATGCCTTTCAAACTGCTCTCAGTCCATGTTTCAGAATGAGACTAGCTTCAATGGAAAGGATTATGAGCGTTTACCTGCAGCCAAACAAAACAAGATTCTCCTGATATCATAGTAGGTCCACCTCACCGACGGCAGTTGAACCTGAAAGATAACAGGTTTCGATTTTATCCTAGCTTGCTTAATCTGAAACAGACAGAGATAAAAAGGACTATTACTTTTGCTGCTTCCAATTTGCGTGGTGTGACAGAGCTGGACTTTGTTTCCCCCTCCAAGTTATTGCATCCCTAATGGTGCTTAAAGTAATTACACTTTGTAATGTTTCTCTTTCTCTCCCCTTTAGTAGGCCTTTCTGAAGCGCTCTTGCATCCAGTGCCCACGCTGCCGTTCTCTGCTAAATGATGCCATTAACCATATTGCATTTGCTAACTCTCTGGCCACCCCAATGAGATTTGGTTCACAGCGAGTTTAATTGACTGAAAACAAGGTTGTGTTTAAAATGGTGCAATTGGAGTAAGTTGGCCAGCTGCACATGGTCTGTATGTTGTATGTTTTTAGTCTAAATGGAGAGAGTCTGTCAGTTGAGACAGACATTCACATTTGAAGTGGGGTTTTTGTTTGTTTGTCGTTCATCTTCAGTAATTGCTTGATCCTGATCAGGGTCGTGGTGCATTTGGAGGTGGTAATGCACCCCGGATGCGATACCAGTTCATCACAGGGCACTATGTGTGTGTGTGTGTGTGTGTGTGTGTGTGTGTGTGTGTGTGTGTATGTCTGTGTGTGTGTGTGTGTGTGTGTGTGTGTGTGTGCGCTCACAGATATAAGCCCCTGTGTCCAGACACTTGGCCAAACTGGCAGGGAAAACTATCAGATGGAGTTTCTACACTAGTCAAACACCTGGACTACAAGCCAGAGGAGTACAAACTGGGCAGGTGTGTGTGTGTGTGTGTGTCCGAGAGAGAGAGAGAGAGAGAGAGAGAGAGAGAGAGAGAGAATGGCCATACTCTTCTGCATTCTTTCATTGATCATAAAAAAGTTTGCTTAACTGTAAAGTGAGGACGTAAGTGATTATTATGGATAAACAAGCATTAAAAAAAGCATTTTAGTTAATGCAGGAAACATTTAGGGTTTAAAACTAAATTACACCAGACATTTCCAAACATTTACATCTAATTAAGAAAAAAAAACTTCAAATAATTAAAATAATAAACAAACAAATGAATTCTGTTTGTCTTTAAACGAATTAAAATGAATTCTGTTTTTAAAGGTCCAAAATATTCATCCGTTTCCCAAAAACACTCTTCCGGACCGAGGACGCGCTGGAACTCAAGAAACCAACCATTGGTGAGTGAGAGACGAGAGGAAAAGCGTTGGTGAGGATGATAGTAACCATGGTAACAGATGGTGCCTGTACCTAATATTAATCTCAGAGTTGAGTTGTGCCTTAAGTCGCAAAATTGTCCCATCTCCACAGAGACATTGAAACAAAACTCGTTATACATGAGGAAATATAAACAGATCAGGGTGAAATACGGGTCGGTCATGAACTATATGGTGCAAAATAATGTGTCTCTCTCTGCAGCTATCATATTACAGAAATGCTGGAGAGGCTACAGGGAATGGGCCAAATACCAGCGCATCAGACGCGCAAGTAAGTGACCAATCACAGGCCATGAAAAGAGTCCATCATCAAGCACAGCCAGAGACAGACGTAGGTTGTATGGACCTATAACAATGACCAGTCTCCTGACCCATCACAATTTACTGCGTGATTACTCTGAAAATTATCCACTTAGCACCTGTACGTGTTCCTCAGGCTGTCCTTGTCTCTTTCCCGATCTCTTTCTCTGTGCGTGTAGCGATCACTATCCAGTCATGGTGGAGGGGGGTCAAAGGGCGCAGGAGAGCCAAGCGCCGCAGACAAGCTGTAGACACCATCCGCACGTGAGTGCTAACCCTGGCATGGGCATTTTGCTTTCATTCGAATAACCCTCTGATATGTATCAGAACATCGTAGACACGCACAGTATTAAATATAATTTAGAATATTAAAAGGAACGGTTTATAATATTAATGTGAGATGAATTACAGTTGTAATGTAATTTAACTCTTCCTTTTCCTCCAAACACAACCTTGTTGAAATTATGTGCAGTTTCTGAGTCGCCTTTTAACTGCTTGGGGGCGGAGCTAATTTCAGGGTCGAAAACTAAAAAGATGGAAGTAATAAAAATGCATTTGGAGGTGCTTGTTCAAATCACAGTTTATCCAAAATAACTACTAAAATTCTGCTATTTTGACAAGTCTCACGACAATTTGAAACTTTACACACTGCGCTTTTAAATTATTGGGTAATTTAGTCAGTCATCTAAATAATAGAAATGATATATTTTAAAATCAGTTCATTCATATTAGTCAGACAATAAAGGTGCTTCCTTCCTCTCTCTCTCTCTCTCTCTCTCTCTTTCTCTCTCCCCCCCTCCCCCCCAGGTTTATAAGAGGTTTCATTCTGAGGCACGAGCCTCGTAGTCCCGATAACGAGTATTTCTTGGACCACGTGCGATTCTCGTATTTGATGACGATCAAGCGAAACTTACCAAAGAATGTTTTGGACAGGACTTGGCCAGTACCTCCACCATCGCTTGAAGAGGTATAACACACACACACACATACACACACACACACACACACACACACACACACATCTTTACTGGGGTTTTCCACAGAACTACTTATAGCCCTAAGTTAACAGGGACATTTAGCTCCTCATAAATACAGAGTTTTACCCCTACAGATACCAGATGTTGTCTTCCCCTTTCTGTCTCGCACGCACACAGTGTCGCGCCGTTGTGAACTGTCTGCGTACCGCTCTGTCGCCCGCTGTAGGCCAGACATAGGAAGTAACAAATTTCAACACTTTCACAATGAGAAAATCCTAATTAAATATAGAATCTAATGAATGCGACAGCACAAACATCTAAATAGTGGAGTACTGCAGCTGGACAATTAGGGAACTTTTCGCTACAGTTATGACAGCACTGGAAATGCTGCAATATTTATAATAATTTACCCAGATCGTGCTGCAGGACTTTCCCCATCATTTGAGATACAACATGAGCTTGCGATGTTTAAATGTACTTGATAAATTTCAAATAAAAATAAAAAAATGTACATGAAAACAATCTGATGCCAATCACTACAAAAATCTCCTTTTACCCAACCCAGTTTGTTTGGTACAGGTTGCTATTAGCATGCTATAAGTTATGAGTTACTTCATCTCAGCAGAGCTGTTAGCATGCTTCATAATTTGGGTTTGAGGCATTAATTCTGAGGTGCGTTCAAATTCGCCAAACTGAGGCGAACGTAAACGGGTTTTCTTTGAACTGTCACATTTGAACGCTTTTGTGTAAACATTCCAAATTGTTCGATTTCAGTACCTAATGCTTTAGCTCTACATAATTGTATGCAAACTAACGACCGCAGAGAGCAATACATCGGCTTAGCTAACGCTAAGCAGCGATAACAATAAAAAAAAAAAGAGGTTTTCAGAAAGAAGTATCAACGTAACTGACAGATAGACAGGATAACCACTTGAATTATTGTAAGAGGATTAAATAAAATTCTATACTTACGTGTAACTTCCAACTTCCCTTATGGCTCATTTATGCTCAACGTTAAATAGGTATAAGCAGACCGACTGAGCCTTCTGCATTCATTTCATCCATATTTGTTCATGTTTTCATGCTTGCCTTTGCCAATTTGAATGCAGCTCGTGATTCTCAGAGGTTGTATTTGGGTATAGAGTACAGTGCAAAAGTGATTGCCTTCAAAGAAATAATGAAATTAAACGTTTCTACATAAAAACTACTATAATCAGGAGTAAGCCGTAAGTCAGTAGTCTAAAGTGCACGTTGTGCATTTTTTTAAATGGACATTATGTTTATTTTGTCTGAAAAATGGTCTGTTGGGTAAAATGTTACATTCTTTAGTGAAATACAAAGATTTTTCTGTGAATTTTTTGTTCTTTTTGAGGACTACTTTCATTTTTTATTTTGAGTTTGTACTTCTGACCGTTTGAACGTGTACATTTATAAGAACTGGCGTACTTTTGCCACTTCTGCTCTAGGCCTCGGTGTACATTCACCGTCTGTGTATATGCAACCTGGTGAATGACTACTGCAGGAAAATCCAACCCGAGTGGAAGAACCAGGTGAAACCACACGCACAAAATTCACACACACAGGCATAGACTACACAAAGCAAAAACACACATTGAGGAAACAAGTAAAACACATACAGCAACACTGGCAGAATTCACACGCTCTTTTTTCGTCTCTGTTTACAGTTGGAGCAGAAGGTTGTAGCCAGTGGTATTTTCAGGGGTCAGAAGGACAACTATCCTCGAAGTGTCCCTAGGCTTTTTGTGGGCACCAGGCTGGGTAACACACACACACACACACACACACACACACACACACACACACACACATACATACTTTGTTACTGAAATTGTACCAATAAAAATACCAACACGTTCTGTACTTTCTGTCCAGAGAATGAAGAGATCAATCTGAAAGTGCGACAAACTCTCGGAAGTGAAAACAAAGTGAAGGTAACGTGCGTGCACGTGTGTGTATGACACGTGTGTTCTTGTTGCGTGCATACTCATTCGCATAGGCTTAGACATTCAGTTATTCCATCCCTTCATTTCCTAATAACATTAACGCCAGAGTGGAAATAAAAGTAAAAAAAAGTATAGTGGAAAGCCTTCCCAGAAGAGTGGAGATTATTATAACTGCAAAAAGCACATATGGTCAGATGTCCAAAAACTTTTGGCACTATGTTACTTTATGTAGCCAGCCTGTCTACAGGCATGTGCTAGGGTTTTTGTGGGAAAATTTGGCCTGCTAGGTTTTTACCATTTCTTGATGATGATTGAAGCAGCAATATCAATCCACTTAAGCTTTTTCCTGTAATAGTTATTATAGTTATTTTGGTATTATTATTGCATCTTTCTATACTTCTCTCTCTTTCTCTCTCTGTGCTAGTATGGTGTGCCAGTCATCAAGTACGATCGGCACGGATTCCGCGCCAGGCCGCGGCAGCTGCTGATGACCGGCTCTTCTGCGGTTCTTGTTCAGGAGTCCAAAATCAAGCAGCGCATTGACTACGGTTCACTGCTGGGTACGGGTAAAACGCTGAAACGTTGGGGTCGTGGGGTTACCAGAGGTCATGAGGAAAAGCTTGCAAATAAAACTACCGAGATTTTCCTGTACAAATAAACGAATCAACATTTATTAATAAATGACTCAACATTGGAAATATAGCATTTGTATATGTGCGTTAACAGTAGGCATTAGTCTTTGTCTCTTGTAAAGAGAACATGAAACGGGGGGGCTGAAATGCTGACAGTGGTTTCCTAGAACATTAGACAATTAAGGGAACATGGGGCTTAGGGAAGTCCTAACATGAGCATTTAGCTTGCAGTGTATGCACCACAGATCATTATACAATTCTTGCATCATATGCATGTCAAGTGTTAATGTTGGTAAGGCTCATGATTACACTCATATGTTTATGACTTGTTAGTCTTGTGATTTGTCGGGGTCGTTAACAAGGTTTATTATGTCACTGGACTTTTATATCATCTGTTTATGTTTTCCCCTTTCTTTCTCTTTCTCTCTATAAAGGCATCTCAATCAGTTCCCTCAGTGATGGCTTTTTTGTCCTGCACGTGCCCACTGCTGACAGCAAGCAGAAGGTGGGAGACGGTATACTGTGGCTTAACATGGGAAACCTGGCAGCCTGTGACCTTTGACCTTTCTACTTTCAGGGTGACTTGGTGTTGCAGAGTGACAACGTGATCGAGGCTGTCACCAAACTGGCCATCCTGTCAGACAAGATACACAACGTCAATGTCAGTCAAGACAGGTGTGTGTGTTTTGTGTGTATATGTGTGTGTGATGGGTTAGAGGTTAAGAAAGGAATTCTGACACGACTCTACCTGTGGCTTTCAGTATTAGGTTTGCAATAGCCCGGGGCAAAGAGGGCATCATCGACTTCACCTGTGGGGCGGAGCTACGAGTGGTCAAGACCAAGAATGGACACCTGGCTGTGGTGAGATACACCACGGCACACATTTTGTTCAACCAGAGACAAAAAGCAAGTTCTGGCCTGAGAAGGCAGCACAATAGTTACTGCAACTCAAGATTCAGACACCAGAGATAACAGATTGCATGTAGCACTGCAACAACTAACAATTAAAAACAGGATCAATCATTCTGAAACAGTTCCATTATGTATAGCTTACAATCTGATTGGCTGCACGTTTTAGAATGCACAAAACACAACCAAGTGAAGTGAATGAGGAGAATTAAGGAATTTAGCTGTAAGCTGCTTTAACGAACAGATAAGCAGAAAAGTGTCAAGTTCTGATCAGTCACTTGACACAAGTACCTTACATTTACATTTACGTCATTTGGCAGATGCCCTTATCCAGAGCGACTTACATACATCAAGTGAGCAGTGAAGGTTAAGGGCCTCGCTCAAGGGCCCAGCGGTGGCAGCGCTGGGATTTGAACTCCTGACCTTATGATCACTAGTCCAATATACCTGTACCTGATCTCACTAATGATCTTGTTGCTGAATGGGCAAAACCACAGTTTCAAACTCTAGTGCAAAGCCTTCCCAGAAACCAACTCCGTGTTTGGGAATGGGTACATATGGGTGTGAAGGTCAGCAGGGTTTCCGCTAAGATTGTTTTCATGCCAGTACGGAAAAAAATTATTTTACTGAGACAACGACCTCAAACCCGTTCAACATTCATTCGGTTTAAACTCAACAATAGCTGCTGAAATGTAGGCTATTATGAAACATTTGTAACCTGTAACTTCTGGGGCCTGAAAAGGCCAGGCATTTAATGTAGCCTATAGGCTGCCAGGTAACAATTTATTTTCTCTTTTTATTCTTTGCCACAGAGTCCTTTGCCGTCGACTTGAAATCAAACGTGTCCAATGTGTCTTTGCTGCTTGCAACGCACATAAGCATAACATACTGGACATTGTCCAGCAAAATTATACATCATGTACCACATATCGTACATCATGGTCCGGAACAATATAAAGTCTATGATGCTGGACTTATGTGACACCCCTTAGTTTGTCAGCCTGGTGTTGAGGTGTCGTAAAATCTCTAGTGAAACCAAACTACACTGAAAACGGGATTTTGGTTGTCTAGCATGGCCGCCTCCAAAGAGTTTCTACTGAAATTTAGGTCATGTTACTAGATGTCTTGAACCACACCAGTGCATCTGGGTGACATTTCTAACGAACTGAATGTGGCCTGTGGTCGATATTTTTAGGAGATTATGGGTGAGACAGGATTCTAATACTTGTGAGCAGCACTAGCCTTGTAGCTCCAGGCTTGTAGCTAAAAAGGTCATTTGGAGTAAGTGAAAGATTTTGTAAATGTTTTTATTTATTTATACGTGCAAGAAAAGAATAAGTGAGAAACTGTAACGGCTGAATACTCATAAAAAAACTCTGTTCCGCTGTATTTTCTCTCCTTAGACGGCTCCACGAATCAGCAGCAGCGTATGATCACGCCTCGCCCAATCACGGCTCGCTATGAAGAAGCGTTCATCACGGTGGACCAATCACTCACTGAAGAATAATCCGCTTATGCCAATCGCCACACAATCGCCACGCTTTATAACAGACCGTCGTGCTGAAGTGAACGTTCAGCTTGTGTGTTGTTTTGATAATTCTTTCCACTAACCTTTTTTTTTTTTTTTTTTTTTTTATAGTTTGACTTGATTTACACAGTAAAAGCATTTATCAGCCAGACTAATGAAACGATTTCTGCACCAGTAACGATGATTGTTGTATTTCATTCTGACCTTTAACCTTTTTTTAATGATTCTCTGTGACTTTTGCACACTTTGGAAATATGGTGAAAATTTGCAATATGGGGTTTTGCTTTAATTAGTATAAAAATCTTTCTGGCATGCAGGGGATTAGCCTGCAGATGTCTGTTACATCTTGTTTTGTTTCTGTAAACCACAGTTCACTTCACTTCCTGCTGTAATTTCCTTTCTCTTTGCTTGCTGGCACCAGAAGCGAGATCAGGTCTAAAATACGGTATACAGTTTAAAGGCTGAGTGTGTTAAGTGTCTAGATTACAGGAAGTTGAGGAATTCATCCACCCATTTCGCAGTGTCAGCACGTGTCGTGAAAGACGAGAATCTCTGTCACCTGCGTCGAAAGGCGATTCAAATCAACCTGTGATAAACATCGACATTGCTACAGGTTTTCACCAGCTGACCAGAAACAAGTGCTGGATAACAAGTTGTCGGAAGGACAGAACGAGCCAAAGCTACACGTGAGTCTCGGAGTAAGTGCGATCGCTCAGGAGGGCTACGACACTGGTCACAAATTCAACTCCAGCTATCAGTCATACACAGCCTTGTTACAAGCTTTAACACGTGCTTACCTCAGCTGCAAACTGCAGAGCAAAAGATGACATCTAGCTTTATCTATACACGTTTGCACTCATGGGGAAAGAGCTGAACGAGAGAAGCATTTCTAAAAAAAAAAATATCAAAGGAAAAAAAAATAACCTTTCATACAAGTGAAGGCTTCATAGAAGCAATTTGTAAGAATTCTTGAGTTATCTCTAAATAAATTCCAAAAATGCGAAAAGTTTCCTTGTCGAGAGTTTATTCGCTAAAACAAGTTCTACAACAAGTGTTGCATTTACAGCGTCATAAAACAAAAGACGTAACACTCTTGTTTTCTTTGCTAGAGAGACTCTGAGGCCTTTTCGTTTCCCTTTTCGTTTCCCCAGGAATAAAAGCGCAACTCTACGGATTCTCGGGTATCTTTACCAACAGCAAGTATTTTTCCAACTTGACAGCGAGTGCTAACTGGCAGGGTTTTTTTTGGGGGGGGGGGGGGGGGGTGGGGGGGGGGGGTTAGAGAGAGACTGACAGAGAGAGTCCTTTCCGTCACATTAGCTGAAAACAATCCTGCCTCACAGCCTTAAG
>JAQQZR010000004.1:11303478-11319858 GCA_030068235.1 Notoglanidium macrostoma
ACACACACACACACACACACACACACACACACACACACACACACACACACACACACACACACACACACACTTAGGGGTAATTAAGCATGGCAATTCCACCTACTGGTATTATCTTGAAAGAATGGAGAAACCCACTACTTAACTTGTCAGCTCATGCCCTCAGATTAGTGCCTACCTTCCAGAACGTATTTATGTGGATCACATAAACAACACATGCATCTTTTTAATGAAATACAATGTAATAATAATAATAATTAAATCAATAATCATACTCAAATGTCCCTTATCAGCCACATGCTCACAAGTGAAAAATGACCGTCATTTCTTAAAGAAATAAAAGAGCAAGAAGAAGAATAGAGAGTAAGAAGAAAGAGAGATTTCAGTTCTGTTTCAGAAACTTGTGAACCCCTGTGCCATATGTGCATTTTTGAATTTCTAATGGACACAGAACTGTCACAGACAAGCAGTGTGAATCGTGACCATGGGAAAACACTATAGGTCACATAACTATCAGTATTTGTAAATGGCATAATGTACTTTTGTAAAACCCAATGTTCTGAGCAAAATGTTTGTTGTGCGGCTGAGCATGTATTATACAGCTTAACGCACAGTAGATATACATGACTCCTCCAGTCCTTACACAGCATCACTGAAATGTGGTTGCAATCCTTCATTGTATTGTGGTTATCTTACCTATCCTACTGGCCCTAGGAATATGGGTTACGTTCACACTGCAAGCCTCATTGCACAATTTAGATTTTTGCTCAGATCGGATTTGCCCGTCATGACCGTTCACATTCATAATTACTAGTGAGCTGTATCTGACATTAATGAGAACGCTCCTGTCCTCTGAAACGGCAAACGGCAGGTAAAAAGCCACGTGGACTCTGATCCGAGCTTCTCGTTCCGGTCGCATGGACGCAAATCGATACGTATCGGATTTAGGACCACATATGAAAGTGACTCAAATCGGATTTGAAAACATCAGATTTGAATCACTTCAGCACGGCAGTGTGAACGTAGCCTATTATACAAAGCCCTTCCAGGACCTTTGTATTTATATTTCCATGTGAATTTCCTCACAGGCAGAAACCCCAGGCAGAGGATTGAACCGGGGGTCCTGGAGCTGTGAGGCATGCTACTCGCTGCTACCAAAGGACCGAAAGTAAACCCGAATGCACCTTGTACTCAAGGCTATTTACCATCTTCTGGAATGGAAACGTCTGCACAGATTACAAGCTATTTTACACTGCGTTACATGTAAGTGGGTACACATAACTTACTCCTATACTCGTTGGCCATTTAATTCGCTTCTACTCCTGATATACCCACAGAAGAGCAACACGCTACTATGTTTCGATCACGCTCATGTGCTGAGAATGGTCCAGCACTCGAATCAGTGCTTCCTTTCATTTGAAGGACAGACTGTAGGCTGACAAACTGCATAACAACATATGGGCCACAGTCAGAAATTTAATATGTAAAAAGCTCAGTTGTGTGTGGGTGTACTTGATAAAATTGCAAATGAGTCGGGCTACAAACTGGCAACTCCATGTATTTCTTACTCGCAATCAGTTGCATAACTGCATCTATTCCAATTACACAGAGAATTCAGTGTATAAGCTAAAGACATCTCTGAAAATCCTGCGACATCTTCAACTTGGCTAATCTCTAACTTGGCGCGCCACATCTTTGTACTGTGAAGTTGCAATTACACATCAATCTGTCCTACAGTGACACACTCTTTCACACTTCTCTGCTCTGGCCTTCATCGTCGGGTGGCACAGGTCACTGCGTCAGAGAAAGAGCTCTGGGTAAACACGGCCCAACAAAGAGGAATGAATATTGTCCTTATCTGTTGGGGTTAAACTGACATGCCCCTGGCAGACATCTTATCTCAGCGGCGAGACACGAAGAGAAAGGAGACACATTTCTGCAGGCCTCACACACAAAGCCGAGGCACTGTCCCATTCCTCTTTACTGTGCAATGAACCAGCGCAGCCTGACTTTCCAAGAGATGGCACGGAGGAGAGAAGGGAAGGAGAAGGGCGGGGGGCAGGAGGTGGGCTGAGCAGAAAACGAACGTGTCCCTGAATCTACCCCTCCGATCTGTTAAAGCTGTCTGCGGTCAGGAAGAAGACTGTAAATCGGTCCTGGAGCTCCCCCACATGGTGCTCTGCCTTTTCCTAAGGCTCTGACCACTTTCTGTCTCTCTCTCTCTCTCTCCTTCTTCTCCACCACGGTTATATATGCCTGGAGCCTTTCCATGCGCCAAATCCATTAAAACAAGCAAACAGTCATTCAAGTCTCCAAACACGGCGCAGGCCGAGGAGAGAGAATGTAACATTTGGTCTGACTGTCGGATGAAGCGTGAAGCCTTCACGCAGCCAGGATTTTGCTTCTTCTGTTCCTGTGGGGCGAGCGCTAATATTTTTACACATTTGCGTCAAGATGCAAAGGCTGCTGGCTACACGCTCCCACTCCCACATAAAATCTTCTCTGGAAAGGTTACCTCAGTGTGAAGTTGTCAATTTCTTTTTTTTTTTCTAATGAAGGAAATACAAACTTTCCAATGCCAAAGTCATTAACAGTTTAACTGCTAACTTTTAATTTTGTCCAGTGACAAAGTGTCACAGCCAGTAATAACCAAAGCCTGCTTAGATATTTTGTTCCACAGATTTACATTTGCAACAGGACCAAGTCGGCTCCTCTTTATAGTCCATTTCCTTCTAATTTATGCTGTGTGTCCTCGCTGGAGTGCTAAGCCAGTCAAGCCCAGGTGGAGCAGTAATGACCACATTGATCATGGCAATCCCTGATGAGATGGACCCACTTTAAGAGCGAATGAACGGACTCTATATGCTCCCTTACCCAATCAAAAATCCATCTCGCCTGTCCCCTTTGCCCCAACCAATCATAAGTTCATCTTCTTTGCTTCCTCACAGTAAGCACGCTCTGTCAAAAGAATATCTCCTCCATATCAGCGATTTGCACTGCCTAATCTGTCCCTGTCACCTACGCTCAACCTCTGACAAGGTTGCTTCCTTTTAAAAGTTAGCCACTTTTGTCATTGTCCAGTAGGCAAATGGAATACTTGTTCTACTTTGCCTAGCTATGCAAAAATTATTGCCCCATCAGGCTCAGCACCAGAAATTACCCCATACAGGAGAAAATCTTCAGCACATAGTTCCATTAAAATCTCCTAAAATTTATGGAGCAAACAGCTGTGCCTTTCTCAATAAAAGCTCTGCAATAATTCACACCGCCGCTCGAGTGTTAAAAGCACAAACGTGTACGCGCGCGCACACACACACACACACACACGCGCGCAAACACATCACACATCTCAGAAGATCACAACAGGGACAGCTGATGATTTCCAGTCGCTGACAGTCGAATTCTCACATTTACTGGCTGCGAAGTCAAACACAGCCTAATGTCGAGATCTATCACTGGAAAGGTTGTGAGAGGTGTCAGGCAAACACGAAGAACACAATTTCCTGTTCGGTGTGTGCGCGTGCATTTGTGTGTATGTGTGCGAGAGGCTCAAACCACTAGGCAATCTGAGCTGCGGTGGATCCCAGAGAGGCCTGACAGCTGCCATTAACACAATTGTACATATGATTACAGTCCGTTGCTTTTATGGGTTTCTTTTGTTGGATTTCAAACATCCTTGTCACATTGGGTATAGAAGCCCAGCAAAACGCAAGCTGTCTGCGGCTCACTATCTGGAACCAAGCAGATGATCTTCCAGAAATAGACGCAAATCAAATAAAACATACAGCAAATATCAGGAATGTGCCCACAACACAATGCAGTCTACCAAGGTATCGGCATTAAAGAATGATATCTGCTTTAATATTTTAATATAGTGTTTAATGAAAACTAAACATCATCCGTTTTGGTGTTTATATATTCAAATTAATGAATCTCTCTCTCTCTCTCTCTCTCTCTCTCTCTCTCTCTCTCTCTCTCAGGGTCAGCTGGAGCCAATCCCAGAGGGAGGCGGGGTAAAGCTTGAGCACCAATCTGTCACAGGGCAAGCTCAGAGACGAACAAGCATTCACACCTATGGGCAATTTAGAGTAGCCAGTTGACCTAATCTGCATGTCTTTGGACTGTGGAAGGAAACCAGGACACACGGAGGAAACACACACATGCAGGGAGAACATCTCTGCACAGAAAGTCCCCGACTGGCTGCAAGGGTCGTATCCAGAACCTTCTTGGTATGAGGTGACAGTGCTAACTACTGCACCACCGTGTTGCATTTAATCTTACTCATTTTGTTTATTTATCTTTTCTCTTTGAACTACCATATGCATGATCAGGTGATAAGTGCTGTCTAAAAATAATAATCATCATCTCAACTATTGTTGTTAATATTATGACTAATATGCTTAATCTAGCACAGGGTTCCAATAATCTGTTTTGTCAGGTTAAACCTAAATTGTTTGAGTCATGGACCGCTTGAGATAATCCTGGCCCTGAGGTCAAGCAGGCTAACATTAAGTGAAACGTTTGCCTGTTGGAAATCTCCGATTTACTGATTTTACAGCTTTATCTTTGCTGTTTAAATCTATGCAGCCTTGCTTGGAAATATAGGTTTTTCAGATTTTTTTTTTATTTTTTTATTCCAGATGTCTTGTTAAGAAAGTCGGCTTCATACATTCGTTAGAAAGCTGCTTCAAATATATTGTTTCACACCTGGGAAAGAGTTTGGCCTTGTTACTCTCCATGCATGTAAATCCCAAATTTTAAGTTCTGTATTTACTGAGCTGTCACATAGCTAACACTTTTTGCAAGTTAACAATTTACTAAACTCTTGCCACATTATTAGGAACACCTGTTTATCTGTTCTTGCATGCAATTATTCAATCAGACAATCATGTAGTAGCAGCACAATGCATAAACTCATGCGGATTCAGATCAAGAGCTCCAGTTAATGTTCACATCAAACATCGGAATGAAGAAAAGTGTGATCTTTGCGATTTTGACCTAAACAGGACAGGTGAAAAACCATATATCTGTATCTGCTATAGTAATATCAGTGTAGAACTAAAGTAATCTGCAAATGTGTACGGCTCTTGCATAAAATGAATATCTAATTACCATCCATGGTAAATTATTCATTTCCAGTACGGCTACATTCTGAATGAGTTTGTTTAACTTGCATGGATGAAACAGCTGTCTGTACCAATCCTGTTGGAGCAATTCCACTTCATCCCTGAGAGCTAACACAGCCCTCTAATCCAGTGTCTCTCAGTGAGTGTCCTCTGGACAGATAAAGCACAAAAGATGCACTCACCTATGACATTGTGTTCCAGTGAACAAGGAAAGTCTCAGCCACCAAACATTTCTCTTCGGACAAAGGCAAAGGGCACAAGTCATGTGAGACCACGTCCTACATGGTGCGTATCCAGGCTAATCTATTCACAAACTCAGTGATTAGCACATCAGTCAAAGCACAAAGTCGCAACATGACACCGTGGCTGATGGATGTTCCCATAAGGAGGGATGATTATTTTCGAACAGCGGTGTCAGTGGCCTATGAGCTGTCCTGTCTCTGTCTCTCATTCCAGCTGTTGGGAATTAACTGCTGCCTGAAGAGCCACCTAGATCCATTACTTACTAAAAAATAATAAGATAATGATTACTGAATTATAACATGATGGTGATTATTAGAGTTACAAAAAGCAGTAAATTTTTTTTCATCTTTATTGTAACAAGTGCCACATCATAATGTATGCTTTCCTACATTACCATTACAATTATTGCACAACTGCCAAAAAGTCTAAATAATTCCTTATTTCATTTGTTTCAGATTTGAAGCCATCTCGATAAGTTTCCGTACTAATTAACACCTCGGAGCTGTTTTGCAAAAGAAGTGTACGGTAGGTTTAAATGGATGCAATAAATGATCCTATCCAGGGAAACCACCTCAGAAACCACTGAGACGAGAAACCAGAAACCAGCTCTGTCCAGGATAAAGAGGCAACTAAAGATGAATGAATGAATGAACTGGTTGCACAAATATTTATTTCGCTAGTCGACCAGTAATTAAATTAATGTAGTGAAAGCAAAAGCTGATTCAGAGCATTGTTAGTTTTAGGCTATTTTATTAGTGAAGCAAAGTCTGCGCAAAAAATTAACTGACGTCAATTAACACCCATGCACAGGCTATTTCCTTCAATGCTTTTTAAGCTATATTAATAAATATCAAAAGTTCATAAATCAGAGCAATCAAGGCATATTGCTCTATGTATGGACATATTTATCTCCACCAAGGGGGTTACATTTTCAGTGCGGTTTGTTTGTCTGCTGTAAACAGGATTGCGTAAAACCTAGTGAACCAATATCCATGATATTTGGTGGAAGGGTGTAGCATTGGCCAAGGAAGCTCTCACTACACCTTGGAGCAGATCCAAGTCATCTGAGTTACAGTATCTGGGCTTGGCAGAAGTCTGCACTCAACAACGCCATATATCTTAAAATCCAGTAGATGACATTAAAGTTCAATAGTGACAAAATATAGCAAATGTAGAAACATGATGACTCCACTGGAAATATACGCAGACATATAAAGTGGTGGCGGTTACAGATATGCATATCACAGAAGAGGCAACTATTGTCCTTGGTGGAGGTCTGCGCTCTCCCTTCCAGTCTTAAAAATGTTCTGATATGGATGACCTGGCTGTTCATTTAAAACAATTGATTCTAGAACTGAGAGCATGAAGCATGGAAGCTCATGTCCATCAACAGAGCCATCTTTAAAGCTTACTCACCGGCCTTCCTGGGATGGAGGATGCTATGTTTACAGGACACGCACCTGGGAGGTTTTTTCCACCATGTTCAACCCTGACCTCACTAGCAATCGAAAATTTATCTGGACCAGCGTCTGACAATATTATAGGCTCTAAACTAGCGGAGTAAGATTAGATAGAGATGTACAGCCGGTGAAACAGAATTTGCTCTTTCATACATGACAGAATTCAGTTTACTAGGATACACAGTGCAAGGATTAATTGCAATGTAATTAGTTTTAAAGGCAAATAAAAATAGCTAAAAGAAGGAGTTTGTTCTTATAGTAATTCTGTTTGCACCTCTACACATCATATATCAAAGGGAAATAAAACCGATAATGTTCTGTTGAAACAATCAAAAAAGAAAAAAATATATATATATATTTTTCCCAGGGACATCTGACACAGTGTGCATTTGATTATAAAATTGTAATATCTGAAATATTACACATTTATTTAGCTTATGTTCTTCACTTGTCTGCCATGCTGGTTTTCCCATAACTCTGACTAACTGACGTCCCCACAGAAGCAACTGGTGAATGTATTAGTCTATGCTCGTGTGTACATCTCCTGACCCAGTGGGTAAAGATTGACTGATTGGCCTCGTTCCATTTCAACTGTATACCTTTGAAACAATATGACCAAACACCCACATCAGGAGAGAAACCAAAAATAACTGATGGTTATGGATCTATAGCTATACTCGAAGAACCTAAAATAGTTTGGAAGATCAGAGCTCTTCCAGCACATGATGACCTGGAGTTGTATTGCAACATCTGAAAACTGCATTCAGAAGTAGCTTCAGTAATAACATTTGATTACTTTTCATTAGTGCAAAGAACACAATGTTGAATTTTATATTGTATAAAGCCTTGCACAGATCTTGCAAAGTGTGAACTTATTGCACTTGTACCTTTATTTTGTGTGTGTGACTAAGGCCCATGCTGTACACTGCAAACATCATGCAATCGTCTCTCATTCTTTCACAGCTCTGTCCTCTTCTGCAAGTGAACCACATAAAAAAAAAATCTTTTTTGCTATTTATACCACAAACAAACAGTTATGCGTTTGCATGCCGATGTTTAGATCCGCAGTGAAAATCCGTGTCACTGCAAATATGTTTACACCAGCAGGGCTAAAGTCTTTAAACACTATTTTAGCAAGCAGCATGAAGCCTTGCGCAAGCTTTACAGGATGGTGAGACATGAACCTGAAAGCAGAAGCTTAACCAGCATTATTATGACCTCCCTTTTTTTCCTTCCTCATTCTGCATCGAGCAGCTAGCACAATCGACTGACACTAAATGAGATTTGTACCTTTGTGATTTTCGAGTACTTCCATGGCACACAAAAGATTCCTCCTATCTGTGTGGTACAGTCAGTCTGTTGAGGCCGACGTGGTTCCTCTGCCTTGCAAACACACACACATACACGCACGGAAACGATTGAGAAGAAGCAAAAAGAGCTCTATTCAGACGCAGGGTGTCTGCAGGGAGCTGATCTCATTCTGCTGAGTGTCAGGGGGCAGGGCCACTAAGAGCACTGCATAATAAATTAAGCCCGAGCCAAAGCATCTGTTAATTACTGATGTGACTGCACCATGGATTTCTGTCCCCCTTTCCCCATCCTGTTATATGTCACTTACTCCCTCCCTCCTTCCCTCCCTTTGAAAAAGTATTTGATAAAGCAGGACCTGCGAAATAAACCATGAAAAGATACATTTACACTCATTTGTGACACAGCATGCAACATATAATACGTATAATGTGTTGGAACAGCTTAGAATAGAACTAACTTTAGTGCGACGTTCTTAATTATCTGTTTGTTTTTCTGCTTGTTTTTCTGCTTGCTAAGACACCTTGACATGTTCACCTAACTTTATTCATACCCTGGCACCTGTTACTGATGTGACGAGGTATTGAATTCACAGCATGACACCTTTCATAGCTGGTTAATATTTCTCAGTATTGCATTGATGCACAGGAGACTCGTGTTAAGACTCAAGCAGAATGTTAATGACAGTAGAATCAGCCTTTAGGGATTCAGGTGTCTGCTACTCTCTCTGTGTAATCTCTAATCATGGCTGGAGCAAACAAAACTGTCTGGTCTCAGATTAGATTGTGACCAGTCTGGTGTATGGACCTTATTTTCGTTTAACTGAGACGTGCTGCTCCATAAGCCCATTTCCTGCAGTCTCAAGGTGAAAATAGAAGCATAGATCTGCTCGCACTGAGGGGCATGTGACATGCGGCATGGTGTATTAATACTCCACTGCGTCTCATGAAGTAAAGAACTGATCCAGAAAACTGTGAAAACTCCGTTTCAAGCCTGAAGCTTCTGCGCTATCATCTCAGCACATTCACATCTTGGTGTCTTTCCTGGCACTTTCACTTAAACACAGAGTGTTCCTCAAGGAAATGATAATATGTAGAGAAATATTCCAGCATCTATATTCATTTAGATTTACCGTAGGTAGTGTACATGCAATTAGCACAGACTAGAATTTCAGCAAAGTACCCTGCAGTTACTAAAAAACACTTGTAATGGAAGCATTAGGTTGTTGTCAAGCAAGTGTATATGCAAAACTCTATTTCTGTATCATTTGTCCTTTCATAGATAGCTCTATTTTATAGTGAATATATATATATATATATGTGTGTGTGTGTGTGTGTGTGTGTGTGTGTGTGGTAAAAGTAGCTCAAAAGTAAACACAGAACTGCTTCAGTTAATTATTGTTACCAATAAACATTATGGAAAGCAGAAGTAAAGCTGAACAGTAGGCGAACTGTTTATACATCTTTCTGATCTAACCTTTGCTAGTAGATTCCAGTAGTTATTGTTTTGAATTTGGTTTTATGTGTGATGGTCTGCAAAATCCCATTGGATTGAAAAAAAATTGGGTTTTGACCAAAATTCTGTTTTCTTTTGTGTGCCAGTAATACAATTAGTCATATTTAAGAAACGTATATACAGTGTGTGTGTGTGTGTGTGTGTGTGTGTGTGTGTGTGTGTGTGTGTGTGTGTATCTATATATATATATATATATATATATATATATATACCAACCTGATCTCAGTGTGAGTGTAAAAATGAAAAAATAAACTATCCTTTTGTGAATATCATTTTGTCAGTGTTCTGTATTTATATCATAGTTGTGTCTTTTCATGTTCTTTCCCTTGACACTTATCATTATCGCAATATCTCAAATGTGCAAATCAAACTTATAAATCAGTTTTATTTACCATTTTATGCCATGTGGCCTGTGATGGTAAATTTGCTATAGAAATAATAAAAATTCAAATGAATGTAAATACCATAAACAGAAATAGACAGCCGAATCCTGGTCAGGATCTTTTTTTTTTTTTGCTTTTCTCTGTTTATTTAAAAAAAAAAAAAAATCATACAGTGGAATACATCCAACCACTAAACTAAAATATATAATGAATAAAGCTCCTGTCAAATTTCAAATGTTGTTTGTTGGATGAGTGGTGCATTGGAGTAGCTGGTTACGTTGCCTTGTCATAGCTCCAGGGTCCCAGTTTGATCCCCAGATTGGATTTACTACTGCATGTGTGGAGTTTCACGTTTTCTACTCGTGTTTGTGTGGGATTCCTCCAAGCTGTCCAGTTTCTCCCAAAAATGTTAGGTGTAGTGGTTATACTAAATTGCCCCAAGATGTGAATGAATGGACTGCGATTCCTGTCTTACACTCAGTGATCCGGGATCCAGATCCCCCAAGAACCTGACAAGGATAAAGCGTTTACTGAAGGTGAGTGAATGAACAATTGTATTTTGTGTCTCTGTTTGGCAATGGCTTTCTTTCCTTAATTCCCCATACATTTTACTGGACAAAAGACATTCCTTCATCTTCAGTAAGCGCTTGATCCTGGTCAGGGTTGTAGTGGATCCGGTGCTTATCCTCGGAAAAAAGTTTTAGCAAACTAAAGGCCACGATAATCCAATTTTCAGAATAACCGAGTCGAGCCATGGTTTGTCTGTGTGTGTTTATTGCAGTAATACTTCATTAATATTCACAAACATCATTAATATTCATGACATCACAGCTGTGAACATCAAGCACTAATCACCGAGCAGTACACAAGCCAAATAAATAACTTCTCATCGATCATTACTCAACAATATTAATGCACAACGAACAACAATACAGTCCCACTCACACACATGTTGGATTTAGAGAGTGAGAGACACAGAGCAAGACAGAGAAAGAGGGAGAGATTATATTTCAGATGTTTCATTTTATACACTTATCCGAACACTCTGGCTTCAGGGGACACACACGCCAGAGCTTGAGCTGGCTGAGCAAACAATTCGTTTGTCAAATACTTGTCAGGATGAACGTTTTGCATCCCACCACCTGAACATGTTCACTTAACAGATCTTGACCTGCATTTTGTCCCTCACTGCCCCTAGTTTGCTCCATAATAAAGCTGAGAAGAGCACATCTGAGTTTAAATCATGCATTTAAATCATAAATTTAAATGAAAACCCCTGAACATTGATATACTGTGATCTGTATTTCCATACAATGTTATCACATGTGTGAGCTGTCCAGGGTTGACAAGGCTGTTTATTAAAAGCGCTACCCAGAGGTAGCAGTCTAGTCTATCCAGAAATGAGCTCTAGCACACCACACAGACATCGTTTACACAGTTACGTGACAGTTTAAAGAGCTGAGATTAATTAATCTCGTCACATAAAACAGCCAAATCTAGCGCACTAACATCACTAGCTAAAGTTCACAGAGAAAATCAGCTAGCTCGCTAACAATTGGCTAAATTCACATAACACATTTTAACTTTTTAAGCAGTTTCAAAAAAATTGTGAACGAGGGGGTGTGTTTGGCAAAAAATGAAAAAAAAAAAAAAAAAAGTCTGGAAAGTTCTGCTAATTAGCAATGTAAAGAGCTCCTTTAACACAAGAGTGTTTTGGATGACGTTATGCCGGTCAGATCAGATTAGATTCGTCTCTTGTACGGTGGGGCAGGTCGGGTCTGATGAAATGTTATCATGTTTGACATTTCAGTCCTGATAAATGCTCAAGCACACATACACACACCCATACACACATAGCACAGTGTAACTGTACACCACGACTTACACTCAAGGTCATAAATGTCACAGTACATCTTCAGTGTGTGACGACACAATTACACACTTTGATTTCAAGATTTTAATCACATATCTTTTATTTATTAAATATCCAGAACAGTAGCTCACGAAGCACAAGCCACTATACACACACTGGTGTGTGTGTGTGTGTGAGGGGGTTATGACGAAGGGTACAGAATGACGAGGTGTGAGTCAGAGCTCCACTCGTTAGTCTTAGAAGCTGCGATCCCTGAAGAGAAAGAGAAAAATTATCATCCTATGCAGTGGATTTCTACATAATTTTGCAGTCTCGTGTGCAATATTTAAATCAGGTCATGACTTTTAATAACTTCCTTTGGTTATTAGTTTGTCTTGTTCATAGCTCAAAAACACCCTGTACAGTAGTACACTCATGTCCAATCTCAGCTGGGCTTGGCTCCAGCTTCCTTGTGACCCTTAACAGATAAGTGGTATAGATAATGGTTGGATGGATACTATTGGCCGATAACCTGCACATTTATTATTAGTCATGTTTTCAAGGTACAGCCTACTTAATTAGAACAAACATTTAATCCATCGTTATCACTCATATATGACATGTGCAATATTAATGTAACTTAACTAATAATGTGTACTTTAGGATACTATATGTTACTCGTTTATTTATGTAGTATAAAATTATTTTAGTTAAAGCTAAAAAATATGATTTGTACATATATGCCATTAATTTATGTGTACTGACTTTTTAAAAACATAGCTGAACTCTTCATCTGTTTGACACGCCTTTGCTACACTGCTGGATTCTGCTTAGGTCAGCTGATTGTTGTCATTGTATAGTTTGTAGTTTTACACTGATAAAGTGGTTTAGGGAGCCATCTTACATTTACATTTACGGCATTTGGCAGACGCCCTTATCCAGAGCGGCTTAAATAAGTGCTCCGAAGTCTCCATCAGTTAGCCGTAACTCTACCATCTTCCGTCTCTCCATTTCTTTTCAGCCGTTATAAAAGCACATACCAATTTACCAGGTCACTGGCTGATAATATCGGCATGCAGAGATATCGGTAGGGCTCTTCTATACAGCAGACAAATTCAAACTTTTCCTTCATGAGGTTCACTTCCCAGTTTCTGGAGAACTTGCAACTCCCGCTCAACCATTACAGGAGAGAAAATCACTGTCCAGTTATCATTAGCTTTGGCTTCATCTGTACAGTGTTACATTTAACACTTTGTTGCAGGCCTATTTTGGCCAAAAAGTGCCATTTTGGACCATTTTTCAGAACTAACAACTTTGTTTGCCAGTCAGCTACTAAAGTTTACTTCAGTTAGTGCTCTGAGTGTTAGGTATTTATCTAATCTAAAGGTATCTAAAACTAATCAGATTACTACCTATTGACTCTATATCTAGTATATCTATTCTAAAAGCACAGCTTTTCCATGATTAGTTGTCTTACCAGAAGGCATGGAGATATTAAACTCGGATGTGATTGCGCTCATCCAGCCTGATGATTACCACATTTACAAAAACAAACCAACATTAAAGGAGCAGTCTGTCATTTTTCACAAAATATTTACAAGGTGAATAACAATGAAAACAGACAAGGCTTTGCACCTATTAGCCGTCCCTACCACCTCTATAAAAATTACGCATGCTTCTTGAACTGTCTGTGGTGGAGCTAACTTCTGGGCTGGAAAACATCTAAACAAGCCTTACATGACGAAACTACATAAAGATCCACTGAATGACAACATCACAAATGACAACAGATTTTCTAAACATTATAAACTGCACCTTTAGTGCTTGAAATAAATGCACTCTTTACTAACATTATTTATGGTACTGATTAAAATTAAAGCTACAATGTGCGAGATTTATTTAAATAGTGTTGAGTCAGGGGAGAAAAAGACTCGAGAACATGATGTTCCTGTGCTGATGAGACTCACCCTGCAACAGCAAGTTACAGCCAGGGAGTGTGTAAGAGTGTGTATGATCGTAGCTTCACTTGTTCAGGTTGTAAGGATTATGTTTAAATAAAATATCTAAAATATACAAATTGAAATGTTCGGAGTACTCACGCTCCCTCATCCCGCAGCAGAGTGAGGAACTTGCTGACACGATAATCCTGATCCATCTGCACATAAACACACGTATATTATCAATGCACTGCAGATTAAACTCTGTACAGTCGCAGCTCAGATTCATATATGAGTGGATCTTACCTGCATTGACATTTCGATGAGCATGAGGAGTTTCTTAATTCCAATCCACACTCGCTTCCCCTTCATCTTCTGCGCGATAGTCGCTCTCTCTGCATCCGTGAAGCTGCCCAACAGCTACACACACACACAATGGTTTTACCACCTTTCTGAGGACCTTCTATTGACATTAATATTACTGAATGCTCTCAGGTAAAATAGGTTACAAGCTTTCTGTGTCTTTCGTTTTGGAAATGGAAACGTGGATTATATTGTACCTTTAAAAACCATTACTGTACATGAATGGACCATAATTAAATCTTGAAAGGTACAATATAGTGTATATACACCTTTTCAAGTACAAAATACACACTAAAGGTACAAAAGGTGTACTCTTGCGTATACCAGTAACAAGGAATGGTTGTCTTTTTAGTAGTTTTTTCCTCAGAGTGTAGCTACTTAAAGGTCCACTATGAAGGTCAGTTGATTGCAAACACCTGAATGCCCCCCCGTTTACCCCTCCCTTTCCAAGCGTACGCTTTAGTAAGTAAAGTACTTACAAGTACTTACATTCACCCTCCCTTGTTTTTAAATAATGAGTATGGTCCACTATTTTTCAAAATATGGGTTCTCAAACTTGTTATCCTGCACTAGCAAACACTGATTCCTCTTTTTTCTTCTCCTTTTTCTTCCTTTCTTATTCTTTCATTGTGCTTCCTTTGCTTCCTTCCAGATACACACTGTTAGTTTTAAAACCACAAAACGTAAACGGCGCTCTCTAGAGGTTTGTCCGTTCTGCTCTACTGTAGCAGAGCAACATGGCAGCTCTGTAGAGGTGGACTACCCTATGTAGATATAAAGGGCTCATTCTAAGCTTACGAAAACACAATTTGTAGTTACAGTTAATCATATGCTTATGAAATCATTTATGAATATTATATTCCATTTCTGCTAACAGAGCCCCCTAAATCCCACAAAGTGGACCTTTAATGCTATACTTACACCTAAACCCTACCCTTAATGTCAGTAAGCAAAAAATGGAGAGAAAAAAAATGTTGGCGCTTTTTGATTTTTTTTAGCAAAAGCTTCAGTTTTTTGTGAAAACACGATTTATTTTGATCATCATGAAGACATTACTATTATTGCTGACAAAGTACTAGATACATGTACACACGCTTAGATTCCACACAGAAATAGTGGAACAAGTGCAAAACAATGTAAACAAAAGAAAAGTGTTATTCAAATTCATTTGGTTAATTAGTTTATTTATAATTTATTTATATGTATTAGCTGTTTTGTTTAGAATTATGTTGTTAAAAGGTTTAGGCGTAATTGCTTTTTTTTAGATAAAATAATTTGAATAATTGGGTTTAATCCAATTCATTGGCTTTGGTTCAATTATATTTAGTAAATCTCATTAGTTGGTTTTAGATTATTTTTATTGGTTTTGTTTAAATTGGATTCACCTTTTCATAAAGTGCTTTGCGGATCCTGGAGCAGGTTACACCAGAAAATGTTGCATTCATTTATTATTATTATTATTATTATTATTATTATTATTATTTTTAACACCAAAACGACTTAATATGTAATTGTCATATTATATATAATCCTACCTGTTATACCTGTTAACCATTTCCCACCCACTAGGTAATGCCCTTATATTGCATATAAGCTCCTACTCTCTTCTTCTGATACATGAATTCACTGCTTTCTTTCTGGTGCCCGTTGAACATCACAGACTTCTATATACACGCGCTCCCAAATTCCCACAACTGGCTAGTGTGACATCCCTCCCACCCAGAGAGCAGGGAATGATTAGTGAAAGACCTCTAGCGCCTCCATCAGGTGATCTCCGGTGCTGATGTTGGGGATATGTATGGTGGTGCTGAAGGCGTCGAGCATCTCCATTTCCTGGAGGACGTCTTTACGACTCGTGGTGCCGATGATCAGCAGCTTACGGCCCTGGGCACATTATTCACGTAGACACACACACACGTTATACACACTATATGCACAAATACACATACTAAATATGAAAGGCCAGTGTGATACACACCTGAGGTGGTGCTTTCTTCAGTAAAACCAGCAATGCTTGGAGGACCAGGTTAGAGAATCTTGGACCAATGGGAACGTAATCTATGGATCATTGTACTTCAAATTAAATAATGCAGATTTTCACAATGAATGAAAACATACAAACAGAGACTGTGTGTGTGTGTGTGTGTGTGTGTGTGTGTGTGTGTGTGTGTGTGTGTGTGTGTGTGTGTGTGTGTG
>JAQQZR010000004.1:11325511-11348683 GCA_030068235.1 Notoglanidium macrostoma
AAGGCACCCTGGGTGACCCGGGGATCGAACCCAGGACCTTCTTGCTGTGTGGCGACAGTGCTAACCACCGCACCACCCTAAGGTATATTTAAAATTATACATTTATTAGAGCTCTAGCACCACTTTTAAACTTTATACACTGGACCTTTAAATAAAGAGCATTAAAAATAGCATAAAACTGTACATCTAAACAAAGATCATGCAATATAAATCTGTTGCTCTAACAGTAAAACCAGTCCAACATTTTTCAGATGTGGAACAGCATCAGGATCTTCTCCATGCTGACAGACATTAGTATTGAGCATATTGAGATTGTCAGTTTTATAGCTTACTCATTTTGAAGTGCATATTCCTGGAATAAAGCAGTTTGATCCCATGGTCAGGGTGTGCCAGTTGCACTTCCTGGCATGAAGGAATATACATGTTCTGAGGCGTCAGATAAAGTCTGAACAGCCGTCAGAAGGGAGAGCCAGTGACTCCATCCAAAATCCACAGAAGTGAGTCATCTCTCTGTAAAAGCTCCGAAGCTGCCCTCTGTCTATCTCTGCACAGTGCCAACTTACTGCTATCACCAGACTTTCTAATGAGCCTCTGCGAGTCAAACAGTCCAGCTGAGATTCATGAACACTTAGTGTACAGACAGAGTGAGTGTGAGAGAAAGGGAGAGATCATTCTGCAACTCTCATGCATTCAGGGGAACATTTCCACCATTAACCCATAAAGTTTCTTGAAGGCAACAGTGAATGCATAAATACTGAACATGATTTTAACAGTATGAAACTTGCTTGTAAATATGGAGAAAAATACACAGATTTACGCTGAAAATATTTTAAGCTGGCTATAACATGGTGACATTTTGTAAATCTAAAAAATGTGAATGGTGGTGCATTGCGTAGCTTCGGCAGCTCACACCTCCAGGGTCTCGGGTTTGATCCTGAGCTTAGGTTCCTGACTGAGTGGAAATTCACATGCTCTCCCTGTGTCTGCTTGGGTTTTTCATTCCACCTCCCAAAAACCTTGTTCTTGCTCTTGTAGCATATTCCACAGGATATGCCACTCCTAGAAATACCAGTTTTCCCAGCTATGTAAGAACATAAATTTCATCAGTTCCACAGCAGTGACTTGTGGCTATAGATTTAGGTGGGTAAGGATGACATTAATAACGACATAGCCTCAAACAAAATTAGCTCGAGAGGCTATCACACTTGACTTATGCTACAGTTCTGCTATTGTTTGCAGAACATTATTAGATTTAAATATGATTATTTGCAATTAAATAAGGTCCTGGTGGCCACAGATTACCAATTTGGCATTAACAAAAAACGGAACCATGGCAACCCCATCATCAACAGTCTTCTTCGCTGCTCCTCCCCTGAGCATGAGGCAGTGTGATTCGTGACTCAATGAGCCTCAATTAGTGCTTGCTGCAGTTCCTATTTGTGACCACTATGTGCAATAATAACACCGTGGTGTTAAATCTATAGACACCTAAATTTCCAGATGCGCAACATCTAGAAAGATGAACAAATCAATAGAACATTAGCTTATATCTGACAAAAAGCAACATTTTTAAATCACTGGTCACACAAAAGAGAGAATTAGTAATTCTATTGAAATATACGAAGTTTCTAGACTTTATGGCAATTAACATGTGTTGAACAGCTGATGTATATAATGGGGCTAAGGATGAGTTTCCACTGTAAGTGTAGCAATTATTCACAGTTGTATAATTATATTAATAACCATACATCCGTTTTAATTTTAATTAAAAAATAACAAAAATTCTGAATTTATTTATCTCCCATAACTTTTTGTGGGTTGCACGATGGTGCAGAAGATAGCAATGTTGCTTCACATCCTAATCGATCCTGATCAATTCCACATGTTCTCTCCGTCTCAACACGGGCTTCCTCCAAGTTCTCTGGTTTCCTCTGACTTCGTAAAAACATAGTATACAGACAGTGATTTTAATTACACATTCCCTCCATTACTTTTTCATACTCCTACCTGTCAAACCCCAGCTGAGGAAGGAGTTTTGTACTCTATAAATACTGTTTATTGCTAATAACTAAGAGGAAAGTACGATATATGTTTCAATATCAATTTTACAATTCTGCTGATATAAATTACAAGTGACGGCTCTAGTCAAAGGGACAGCCATTGCTAAATAGTGTACAGGAGGTTTATTATACCGGGCTGGCATGCTGGGAACGTGGAACTTTTACAGCTCTGATTTCCTTTGGTGCTGAGGTTGTGTATGTGTGTGAGACTGAGCCAGAATGAAGTGTACACAGTGTGTTCCCAGCCTGGTGCTCCATTCTCAAGTCTCAGACATGGAGACTTAATGGACCAGGCATGCGCACCTCTTAACAACGGTGCGCTCTCGGTATGGAGTTGAAACATGCCCTGCTCCGTCTTACAGAATTTGGCACAGCACTCAGCGTATGCTCCTTCTTTCTGGAGTGTATGTACATGTCCTGTTACAGCAGCCTGCAGTGGGCTTGTTTATACTAGTGCCACATGCTGTCTTGTGCTCTGTGAGTGCCACAGAGTGGCCACCAGCAGAACTGCATCATGGGATACCATTTAGTTTCTCCAGTCCCGTGGTGAATAAAACCTACAGAAATACTGTAATATACTGAGTCATAAAAGTGACTTTTTATAAGAGCGGAGGATGTGGAGCAACACATAATTGAGATGGTTAAAGGGTAACGCAATGTAGATCAATACAGCTGAAGAAGACACTGCGAATTTATTCATATTCTGAAATCTATATGAGTAGGCAGAGAATTCATGTGTGTCAGGATGTAAGCATATTCAAAAATGCCCTCTAGGCCACAGCCTTCAAAAGTTTGATGGTGGAACAAAGTTATGTGGATGATTTCAGCAATATATTTCCAGTTTAAAAATATGGACTATGAACTTTACATAATTAGCTATTAGGGGGCCAAGTGCTTGGAAACATATTTTTCATTAGGATTTTTCTTCTGAAGTGTTTATGAGACTTGAAAGGCATGTTCAGGACTAGATTCTGTAGTGTAAATGGGGAGCAGAGTTACATTCAAATAACTGTTTTTAAGTAACCGTAAATCTTATTGAGCTGAAATTTGGGTTACTGCATTGGTGTGCTAATTTGTAAGTGGATTTGTAACGATGACCGGGTTATTTTAAAGACATGACTACTGTCAGCCAATCAACTTTAGCAGGCATTTCACAAAGTTAATATTACGCTATTGTCACAAAACTTGATAAGTCCAATATGTTCATCTATGCTGTATTTATTGTTCTTGGCAATGATATGGCACCCCCATTGAGGGTGATGTTTATGAATTTATCCGACCCCACAGATTGCTACTTTTGGCTACATTTTTAACCTTGAAGAAATAAAAAATTGGACTTAATACAATTCCTTGCAAAAGTATTGACCCATCTTGGTGTTTTCCTGTTTTGTTGCCTTATAACCTGAAATTAAAATGGATTTTTTTGGTTTCTACCATTTGATTTACATTACATGCCTACCACTATGAAGGTGCAAAATGTCTTTTAATGTGACACAAACAATAATAAAGACAAAAAAACCCTGAATCCCCCCCCAAACTTTTGCTGCAATTACAGCTACAAGTCTCTAGGGGTATGTCTCTATTAGCTTAGCACACCTAGCCACCGGGATTTTTGCCAATTCTGCAAGGCAACACTGCTTCGGCTCCTACAAGTTAGATGGGTCATGGTGGCATCTTCAAGTCATGCCACAGATTCTCGATTGGCTTGAGGTCTGGGCTTTGAATAGGCCATAAAAAACACTTAAATGTTTCCCTTTAAACCACTCCAGTGTAGCTATAATGGTATGTTTGGGGTCACTGTCCTGCTGGAACGTGAACCCCCATCCCTGTCTCAAATCTCTGGTAGACTAAAACAGGTTTTCCTCAAAAATTGTCCTGTACTTAGTGCCTCCATCTTTCCTTTAATCCTAACCAGTTTTCCTGTCCCTGTTGATGGAAAGCATCCCCACAGCATGATGCTGCCACCACCATTCTACACTGGAACTGTTGTTCTCAGGGTGATAGGAAGTGTTGGGTTTGCACCACACATAGTGTTTTGCATGATGGCCAAAAAGTTAAATTTCAGTCTCATCTGACCAGAGAGCTTTCTTCCACGTGTTTGGGAAATATGCCACATGCTGTTTGGCAAAACGTGTTTTCTTATTTTTTTCACTTTAAGCTTTTACTCTGTGGTGTGTACAGCATAAAGTGTTCCTACAAACAGATACTCCCATCTCTGCTGTGGATCTTTGCAGTTCTTTCAGTGTTACCTTTGGTGAATCTCCGGTTAATGCGCTGTATATTTTAGGCGATCAACTTCATTTAGGATAAAGATGACATTGTGTACATTCCTTGAAGCACGAGACAAAAACTCTTTCTAAACTTTAAGATAAAACTTCGTTTTACCTTAGGTTGCCTTCACAACTTTCAAAACTTTGTGTTAAAAGCAGAAGAGTGTAAACAATTTCCGGTATAAACAACCCTCTGTACTTTTTCTTCTCGCTCTACTGGTGTTGCGTCTGACTCCTCAACAACTCAGCTATAAATATCATCTCAGCATTCAGTTGTGAATACACTGGAGGTAGACAACCAGATTCCACCTCTAGCGAATTATGTGCCGATTTTACGGCTGATTTGCGCCATTTTGCTGCATATGCTTTATTTACAGCTGAATGAATCACAAACAGGACTTAAATGACCCCAGGATAATTTGGAAAACAAATACTGGAACAGATCTGTCTTACTTTAAAAATGAATTCTCGTTAATGTTTACAATCATGAGTGTAGTTCACCTTTGGCCTGCTAAGACAGGCAGACTGATAGACACTGATTATGGGTTAACGTTATCAGACTTGCAACGTGGCACCTCAATTCTTTGTGTAAGAAGGATATGAGAATGACATATTGGGCTAAATGGAAAGTATCAGTTTGCCAATGTAAGCTATGTCTTTCTGACACCAAGTCAGCATGTAATTTTATAGGGGGAAAACGCCACAATTTACATAGCATGCTCAGTTGGTTTGCATATAGATCAGGATGTTTTTTGTTTAGGCTCGGTTAGGTTGCACCACTGACAAGCGGACTTTAATGTAACAGTGCATGCTTTTATAGGAAAATAATCAATGACAATAGTGTTGTGAAACATAGAAAAAGAGCTGCCATTATGAAAACTGTCTGACCAATCAGAAGTGAGAATTTAGCAGCGCTGTGGTATCATCCTAATTATTATAGTGTAAACAAAAGGTGTGATGTGCAGCATTCCTCATTAACCAAAGGAATAATACTATCCTTTACTGTCAGTACACAAAACACAAAGGTTGTAATGCTGGACCGAAATACATAAACACATTCCACAGTGTGTGCTACTTTCCTCTTCTATGCTATAACTCGGTTGTAAATGGACTCTCCTCTGATGTCTGCGAATAAACTTTTATAACCCCCCCACTATTCATGAAGCTCTCAGTCCCCCACAGTGTGGCTTTTGCCCCCCTCCATCTCTTGTCCTTGCAATGGCTTGTTTTTAAAAGCCTTCTCCACAAACACAGCGGTCTGAAACTGAGTGAAAGTTAAAAGTTTTGTCAGGAGCCCAATGGTGTTCCACGTGAGGGGAGACAGAAAGAAAAGTGGTGCAGAGCCTCCAGATGGCAGGAGCCCAGTGAACCAAAGAGGGAAAAAAACTGTGCAATCAAGACAAAGCAGGGCTGCAGTCCCTCACCTCACCAACAAAGGCTGAACATCACATGTCTTACAAAAACAAGGAGTGTATGCACTAATGCTCAACATGTTTTATACTCAGTGGGAAGTGACTAGCGTGTGTTTTTAATCAACAAAAATTGGTTTTTACCTTCCATTTCATCAGCGTATTGTGTCAGCTTTGAACTGATTTGCATTGCAGGTTTTTCTGACTGTGTGCATGTGTGTGTGTGTGTGTGTGTTTCAAGTCTTCTCTTTATTTTCAAGTGTTTACAGTTCCATTTGTGCTCCGCAAGTATTGCAAGATTTTAAAGTTCTGAATAATCTTATTTTTAACCACTGCTTGCAATCTCATGAGCTTTCCATTAGGGCTGGCTAAACAGTATTAGTTTTTAAATCTATATACAGCACGTGAGAGTTGTAAAAATATCAGAACTAGTCACTTGGAACGTATCTTTTTTTTTTTTTTTTCTATTTGCAGAATATTATCTTCATTTTAATGATCATGATAATGTTTTATAATATTAGTAATCAACAGTGTTAATGTAAGACATTACATGTATTGAGCTAAATTATTTAATTATCACTTGAGAAGCAAGATCATGATAAGCTCTATGCACTGGTGCTTTTAAAAGAAAGGGGTGATAAGTACTTGTCTTGGGTCGTCAAAGAATATAAAATGAGAAGAGATAGCCTAAGACAAGACAATAAAAAAAAAAGAAAAAAGAAGCTTTCAGTTAAAAGTCCAAGTCTTACCAAGTTTGTGCATGTCAAGGCTTCAAAACCAGAAACAGCTCTCATAATTGTCCTGACTAATTCCTTGTCTTCTTAAGCATCCTGTATTCTAGCCTTAAGTCATTTTTATGGCTTTCTTCACAGTGCTACTATAAAGGTCCTCTGCTTCAATGTGTCTATTAACGAGTCAAGAGTTTAACAGCCATTTACTCAATGGAGCTTGATCTCTGATCTTCACTGTACCCCATTCTCTTTTTCTTCTCTAACAGCTAATGTACCATCAAGGCAGTAGTGATGAAGATCATCCTGAGCACAAGCCCTTTTCATTATTCAAAGGCAAAGATGCCTGTGGGCATCTGACAAAGTCAAAGTCCAGTGGCCAATGCTGGTGGAGAAAGCAGGTCTCCTCCTCTGGGACGTCAGAGCCGAGTTCGGCAGGGGTGAAGTCTGACAGTAATTATTCAAAAATCAAGGTGAGAAAAGAAAAGTGTGTTGAGGCGCCCCGGGAATGATCCACGGCGCTCTGCCAAAATCGGCAACCGCTAGATCTCACACACCGCTGGGCTTTTTGTGCGTGTGCACTCATGTCCACCATGCAGTGGCCAGTCGGTTCAGTGCACACCATCACGTTAAAGGAGGACAGGCACCCAAGGCTCCGAATGACACGGCCATCATTAGGCCAAAGGCAGAGCGACTACACTTCACTTCACCCGAGCATGATTAAAACGCTGCTCATTAGCATGGTGTAAGTGGAGAGCACTTTCACGGTCTTACAATTACATTGACTCCAACCCCTGTGAGTGTGAGACCTATCCGAATGAAATGAATCTCTTCTTTGAGGGGTCTTATATTACTACATGGAGAGGCACAATAACCTTACACCACAGAAAACCGCCGGGTAATTAAATCAACTTCAGCATGGATACAGTGAATCAAAGCGCCATCCAGCAACTGTGGAGGAAGGAAATGAAATCACGCCGTTCGTAGCAGAGCATGTTGCTCATTATGGAGAAAAGAACCGTGAATAGAAAGAATGATGAAAACCTCAAGTGATTGCCTTGCCCAGGAATAGATTCGGGCAAAACAGTACCACATCGCTTGTGACATTCCAAGGACTGCAAAGACATTCTTCATCAATCCGCGTCATTCAGCATCTTCACTTTGAGTCAAGGAGGATGCTGAGACTTTTCAACAACCATCAGGTTCAGGTGTCTATATTCAGCTATTTTTTACAATCTCTGACACTCCAGATTTTGAGTGTGTAGTCTACCTGAAGGCATCTGAGAGCATCTGGCACAGAGCATAAACCCATTTCACTGTCCCTATGACCCATCGCTTAAGTCCTGCATCCGCCAATCTGTCACCTGCCGACACAAACCTGCCTCCGGAAAGAAATCTGCTATAAACTCTGCAAGTCTGCTCTGACAAGTCCCACCAAACAACAAACAAATAATAAAAGCCTTCTCCTTCTGGGTGACAGTGAGAATTAAAGCAATGACAGTCCACAGCGTCTGTAGTCCAGAGCTATGTGTCTTTCTGGTGACAGGAGGCAACAGTATACGTTTTTATAATCAAGCCAAAAAAACCTCACAGAACAAAGAAGCACTGGCAACGGAGCAGCATAGGAGCATTTTCAAGTGGCAGGAAAAAAACAGTGTATAGAAACACCCTGTAATTGAGGAGTATCGATATTCTAACTCATTCTGTGTAATCGAAGAGGGTACAATAGGTATTGCATCAATTTAGATTTGCTGCATGCACTTTACATCATTCACCTAGCTTGTAATTGTAATAAGATATATTTACATCCAGACCTGGGCCAAATGACCAAATTAAGAGATTAGATAAGGCAAGCCAACCCAATAAACTATGAACTTCTATTACAACTTTTCAACTCTATTACAACACCTGGATCGGATCAGATTTAAACTTCATTTTAAATGATTTCACTGAGCTTTTAAAGAGAGCGGGCAAAGACATGTTCGTGTACACATTTTAATGAGTCGGTGTTTTAATGAAACAGTTAGACTTTCATACTTATTTGCCTCTAGTATTGCTGGTATTTCTAAACAAATAATTAAAAAAGGACAAAGCTTATCTGATAATTGCTGAATTAGCAGTAATTATTTTTCAAGGCATGAGAAGAGCGGCGCGGTGGTGCAGTGGTTAGCACTGTCGCCTTATAGCAAGAAGGTTCGACTGGGGCCTTTCTGTGCTGAATATGCATGTTCTTCCCATGCTGGCGTGGGTTTCCTCCTGGTGCTCCAGTTTCCTCCCACAGCCCAAACACACGCTGATTAGGTCAACTGACTGCTCTAAATTGCCCATTGGCGTGAATGGGAGTGTGAATGGAACGTCCACACTGTGTACCCCACCTCTCACCTGAAGTCAGCTGGGATCGGCTCCAGCTTTTGCTGCGACCATTAATGGATAACGTGGTATAGATAATGAATAGATGAGAATTGGACCCACTGAATTTGCACAAAATTCAGAAAGAACTCCCCGCTCACCTAGGAGTCTCCAACATTTATTTTATTCCCGGCTGTGATGCACTCGTAGCACACGTAATGTTTCACAACATGTGTCTACTATGTACAGCCGTGGCCAAAAGTTTTGAGAATGACACTGTTTATTAATTTTCACAAAGCTGCATCGGTTTTTATGATGGCGATTTGCGTATACTCCAGAATGTTATGAAGAGTGATCAGATGAATTGCAATTAACTGCAAAGTCTTTCTTTGCCATGACAATGAACTTAATCCCCCAAAAAACATTTCCACAGCATTGCAGCCCTGCCACAAAAGGACCTGCTGACATCATTTCAGCGATTCTCTCTTTAACACAGGTGAGAGTGTTGATTAGATTGAGTTAGAATAGCAGACTGGATGCTTTAAAAGGTGCTTGAAATCATTGTTCTTCCTCTGTTAACCATGGTTACCTGCAAGGAAACACGTACAGTCATCATTGCTTTGCAGAAAAAGGGCTCCACAGGTGAGGATATTTCTGCTAGTAAGATTGCACCTTAAGCCAACTATTTAACGGATCATCAAGAACTTCAAGGAGAGAGGTTCAGTTGTTGTAAAGAAGGCTTCAGGGCACCAAAGAAAGTCCAGCAAGCACCAGGACCATCTCCTAAAGTTGATTCAGCTGCGGGATCGGGGCACCACCAGTGCAGAGCTTGCTCAGGAATGGCAGCAGGCGGGTGTGAGTGCATCTGCACGCACAGTGAGGCGAAGACTTTTTGAGGATGGCTTGGTGTCAAGAAGAGCAGCAAAGAAGCCACGTCTCGCCAAGAAAAACATCTAGGACAGACTGCTATTCTGCTAAAGGTACTGGGATTGGACTGTTGAGGACTGGAGTAAAGTCATTTTCTCTGATGAATCCCCTTTCCGATTGTTTGGGGCATCCAGAAAAAAGGTAGTCTGGAGAAGAAAAGGTGAGTTCCATCAGTCCTGTGTCATGCCAACAGTAAAGCATCCGGAGTCCATTCATGTGTGGGGTTGCTTTTCTGCCAAGGGAGTGGGCTCACTCACAATTTTGCCTCAGAACACAGCCATGAATAAAGAATGGTACCAAAACATCCTCCTAGAGCAACTTCTCCCAACCATCCAAGAACAGTTTTGTGATGAGCAATGCCCTTTCCAGCATGATGGAGCACCGTGCCACAAGGCAAAAGTTATAACTAAGTGGCTCGGGGAACAAAACATCAAAATTTTGGGTTTATGGCCAGGAATCTCCGCAGACCTTAATCCCATTGAGAACTTGTGGTCAATCCTCAGTAGGCGGGTGTACAAACAAAAACCCACAAATTCCCACAAACTCCAAGCAGTGATTATGCAAGAATGGATTGCCATCAGTCAGGATTTGGCCCAGAAGTTGATTGACAGCATGCCAGTGCGAATTGCAGAGGTCTTGAAAAAGAAGGGCCAACACTGAAAAAAAATGGACTCTTTGAATAAACTTAACGTAATTATAAATAAAAGCCTTTGACACTTGAAATGAAATGCTTGTAATTATACTTCAGTATACCACAGAAAAAAAAAAAAAAAGATTGAAGCAGCAAACCTTGTGAAAACCATTACTTGTGTCATTCTCAAAACCTTTGGCCACGGTTGTAAGTATAAAATCTTTCAGGGTTAGCCCTTGTAGGAAAACAATCAACTATGGGATGATGTGAAGTCTCCCAATACAAAACAGAGTTACAGTTACCATTGTAAAGTTGATTATTTTTCAATTTTCAATTATTTTTCACATTCAGAAGGGTTTTATTAATCTTATTCTATAGCAATTTACCTTACGTATTAAAGAACGGCATTACATGTTTTATCCGTTTATAGTTACATTTATTGTTGTGGAAGAACATCAACAAAACAAGTTGGTTCCTGTCATCCTATCACCTTGTCACTTAAGGTACAACAGCTATACGCAGTTTCTGACTCCCATTCTCTTAGTAAATTTAAAAGAACGGCCTTCTGTGACTGTTCTTACCTAAAGCACTGACACCAGAGCATCCTTGCATAAATAATCTTCTCCTCATAGAAAGCTTTACCATATCAAATGATTAGCCATTTTTCTTTGTTAAATAACAACACTTTCTTGTAATTCATTTATTATTAGGCTTCGGTGATATGCTGCATCTGCCATATAAGTCCCAGTGAATTACTTGTTACTATAAGAATGATAACAAATTGGAACAAGCACATTAAGAAAAAACCTTGCAGCCAGCACTTTTGTCATAACTAATGTTCTAGTAAATTAATCAGCACCTTCTGGCCAATCAGATTCCAGAATTCAACAGCGCTGCGGTAAAAACCTATTGTGTTATCAAGTATCTGCACAACATTCATGCATCTGAACCTTTGCTATAATGAAGGTTTAAGCCATGTTTATGACATAAACATGATTCTGTTCAGTAATAGTTTCATGACTTGTGGTCTAACAGAACAGAACAAGGTTAGGTGATGTCTTCAACCTTTAAGTCTAAGTACTTTGTAAGGGAAATGTTCTCCCGTGGCGAGGCTACACCGTTCGTTAGAGCAGCTGACAGTGAATGTGAGCTGTTCCACAGGCTGAATAAGCCAGCCATGATCGTGGTTTGAATGTACCATTGCTGCTTAGTATGGATGCTGCATGACCGATGGTTAAGTAGCATGTTGTATGGCTGGAAGAGCTCTTTTACATCAACTAGCAATCATAACGACCTCATCAACATTCAAACACCTGTCTCATTCATTTCAGACTTTGATATCAGTCCTAGTCCTCCCACAAAACTGCAGAATTCCTCTTCCCCTTGTGCATAGATATAACAAATTCAGAAATACATCAAAGTGAAGGTGAGTCTTGTCTGCACAAATGTGGATGAGCATTCACATCAGTTTGCAGGATGGCAGTGCGAGTTTGAGTTCAAAAACATTTCTTTTAAAAAAAAAATGTTCCAAGGCTTGTCGCCTTTTCTTTAAAAAATGCGAGGAAGGTCGATTTTCAGAGTCAGAATGGTGGTGTGGGGTTACAGAACTGTTTGCAGCATCAGGCTCTAGGCCATTAATCTGCCCAGGAGAATATCACCCATATGAATATCCCTTTCATCACCTGATGCATCATCGTTTTGGCTTGAAAATGAAAAAAGTTGGCTGAAAACTGTATGTATGTTTCTACCTACAAGAAAAACTTTGTTCCTGATAAAGTCTCTATCTTGAATTCTAGGTTTTTAGTCCAGCTTTTTTTGTGAATTAGCTCTACTCCTCTCTCCTCCATGAGACCTATCAGTTGTTGATGGTGGAGTGGCAAGGTGCTGATATCCCAGAGTCTCCGCTTGCACTCTGATCACAACATACCCTCATTTTAATCACTGCAGAATAATACCGTAAAGATTGTACTTCACAAAAACAGTGTATACTCTCAACCCAGGACTCTGTCCATACCTAATATGCTTACAAAACACTTAGTACTGTTTGCCTGGATGCTGTAGCGTAGTAGAGTAATGATTTATAATCACACTATCCAGCTTCACCCAGAAAACAACGGGTTCCCCTTCGAGTCTGGTTCCTCTCAAGGTTTCTTCGTAATGTCAGAGTTTTTCTTTTCTGGTGTCACCTCGGGCTTACTCATTAGGCGTGGAAATCTACATCCAGATTTATGTGAAGCTTCTTTGTGACAATGTTTTTGTTTAAACTGCTGTACAAATAAAAATGAATTTCCAAATAATTATCAATTACTTGGTAATAATTAAAACCAAGTGGATGCATTAGCATCTACAATATTTAGAAATAAAGCACCAGAACCATCAAAACAGACACCTAGATGGAACTAATATACAGTGGGGTCCAAAATCTGAGCACACTAGTGAAAATGCTTCTACTTTGCATTCTTTTCTAAATGAACACAACAATTTTAATTACAAATTGTATTACTGACAGGCAGAATGAACAGTAGAATCTTTGAAATATTTACATGAATTTCAGAGTATTTGCGTTGTCCCCTTTTTTGCATTAATGACGGTGTGCACTCGAGCTGGCATGGACACCACAAGTTTGTGCAAAACCTTATGATCCATTTTAGATCAAATCCATGAGTGTTTTTTGAACACATGCTTCAGTAGAAGAGATTAGACATGAGGAAAATCTGAGCTTCTGTACAAAGCAGTTAACATGGTCGATATCACACATTTGCTTACGTTTAAATAGGGACCTAGAAAGAGGGCAAATATTGAAGATGCTGAACATTTATTTTCTTTGTTTTAAATATTTCAAAATTCTAAAACATTCTGTTTATTTCCAATTTTTTTCATGTGGGCTCAGATTTTTGGACCCCACTGTACATTGGAGAATTTGTTTTAGGTGGTTTGACTGACTTACCCACTCACTCACTGTGCCACTACAGGCCATAGATGTCAGGCCATTTCCTATATTCAATAATGCTAACTAATAATAATACTAATAACTATTGATGATTAACCCAAATAGCATGAAATAAAATAGAATAAAGCTGGTTCAGTTTATGCCATTTCATTTTGATGCAATACTTCTCCGGACCAGATATTTTTCTGTTGCTGCACTAGAGCCTCATTTCTAGTCTTGCACCCTAGTGATATCCAGTTTTTAACAAGAAGAATTCAAACCCAAAGAGTTAGAGAATTGTCTATCAGTGAACATCCCTGACTGTGAGATGGCTTAACACAAATATTAATGAGACCACTGGCGGTTTTCTAAAGCCACTGAAGGAGAAAAAAAAATCCATTACCGGACATCAGTTTGTGAAGAACGCTTATGATTGCCGGTGCATATACAGCACAGTACATCCTGCCCATGCATTCTCAAATAAAATAAATAGATACGGCACAGAAAACAGTTCAACATTCTGATATAATGATACCTCAGGAACCTGCGTCGTTGTGAGCATTTTCAGTTTGGCTGAAATGAACTGAAATATTACAAGCATCAGCGCAAGGTAAATGAGTAAGTATAGCAATAATGAGGACATAACAAAAAAATAAGTCACTGTATTTTAATTAAATTATTCAGAAACCAGCCGATCCGCACTTGTTGAGTGGGTGCAGCGGCTTTGTTTAGCTACAGTATCTGAGTGGAAATTAGCAGCTATCTAAGCATGCCGCTGCACTCAGTTGCGCACGGTGTTCCCTTTTCAGCTTAAACAGCTGCTGATTAGAACCAAAGACTCCCTCTTCTAGTATATTCAGACAAAACAACATCATTAAAACCACACAGGCGTTAGCCATGTGCACTGGTGCGGTAGGCATGGTGTGTAAACAGAGTGCTTACTCATTAGCAATCGACAGTGAGATGAGCTAACATTGAAAACGTTGAAAAGAGTAGGCTTTATTCCCTCGGAGAGCAATATACAGTTAATGAAGGGGATGAGCTATTGACAGACAGATAAAGACGAAAACAAGGATTCTTCAGCGTTGGCGTTGTAGAGGCACACAAGATGATGAAGGGTGAAAGAGAAGAGAGATTTGGTCCGGCTAGCAATCTAGCAATCTTACCATCGATAAAGAGAGAGGAACAAAGACCATTACTGTAAAGCCATGGCTGCTACATTGAATTTTACAGGAATTCCCATATTTAAAACCACAGAGTTTCTTCTTCTCAGAAAAGACTGGCTTGGTTCAGGCCAGTGGCCGGCTGTGAACAGAAAGACCTTTCGTCTATAGGACACAGGAGACAAGAACACATACATCAGAAGACATGAGTCTCACAGGAATGTGAAGCGTATGAGAGGACATCAAGCAGAAACATGAGCGCCGCTGCCAAGCCGTGCCCAGAGAAGCTGATGCACGTAAGGGAATTAAAATGACAGGCTCTGGGGGAGAGTATGCTTTTTCACTGTGCAGACATTTACAACTGTTCATAGAGGAAACACAGAGGCAAGGCTGTGTCATTCAGAAATGCTAATCATACAGCTCCGTGTCTCAGTGGCACTGTAACTGTCAGTAAGTAACGGCGCACCTCAGTGGACTACACAGTACCGGCTAGCTAGCTTCTATACCCTTCACTTAGATCATTTTCTCTCTTTATTATTGTGATTAGCAAATACAATTCAACAGCATCACTGAGTGGGCGTGTCTTCAACATCATCACTGTCTTTGAGCCCATTTATAGAAGCTTTTATAGAAGTAGGAGGTCGTTTTATAGATTAGGCTAGTGTGCATTCTTGTTAACAGCTGAAACTCTTTCAGGTCTGCATTATGGATGATAAAACCGAGGGACCATTTTATTGATCGTCCTGGAAGCCAATTTGGCATGCAATAATAAAACTGTGCTTGGTGAGTCAAGCACTGACTACCGTTTTTAAGTGCAAAAAAAAAGAAACACCACAATTTGAAGAACTTTGGCTGGAGAGAGTCTAAATACTCTTGTCTACTATTCCACTCTACTGGATCAAGAGACCAAGATACTGTAAGAGCATAGAAATATACAGTAATTGGTGGCAAAAAAAAAAAAGCAGTGGAGCCGTCTAGTTATTAAAATGGTGAGACAAGAGTTTGAAAACTAGTCATGCTTAGATTAGAAATCTGGCTTGAGGAACATGTGAAGATATTTATATGCCACAGTCTGACAGATTTTCATGGAGACCATATTTCCAAAAAAAAAAAAAAAAAAAAAAAAAAACCCCAGTAAGATGAAAATCTGTGTGACTGTGAAATATAAATATCTGGACATGATGCCAGATTTCTAATCATTTGTTGTGCTAACTGTATTTATTGTTTACTTCAGAGGGAAATTCATCACCAAACTATGGTAGATCAATGGATTAAATAAGTCTTACAGAGCAAAAATGGCACATAATAAGCTCCTTTGTATGAGGAATGTGTCAAAACATGAGCTGGAATTTGAGAATATATTACCATGCAATTAACACTAGGGTCAGGACGTTGGGGAACGTTTTCAGGTATAATTGAGATTTGGAATAGCTGGTAGTAATTGTGTCCAGATTCTGCTCCAACAGGCTGCCCATGAGTGGTCCAAAAGCCCTGGAAGAGAGACAGATAGAAGTGTCCATCACACTGTATGAGGTGCACATGAGAGTAAGAGTCTGGCATTATACCACTATAACCTCTATATTTTATTGACGTTTATAATGTTTTTAGAACTAGGCTGCATCCAGATATCCGTTTCACAGATTTCCAGACCATTTGAAACTCCTGCGTGTGATAGCATGCTTATTATCAAATAATCATGATAGATAGTTATAATTGACCAAATAGATGTAGTTAACCTGACTCATACAGCTGGTACATGATTGGTATGATAGTGTGTGTGCTGCCCTGATAAATATTCTGTGCACAGTAGAGTTATGACTCTGGGTCATGTCCCTGTGCTAGTGTGCCGCGTCTAACATAAAATATGAGCTCTTCATGAAGTGTCAGACGTCTGATGTGGCCTGTTAATGCTGTAGCCAGGTCACCTCAACTCACACTATGATGTGACTTTTTGTCATCAGTCAGGATTCCTGGTGATATTAGTCACTAGAGTCCACTCTCTTTTCCTCCCTCCACCACAGCGGTTTGTACTTACTTTTACTGTCTTGGTACTTTCTTTCATGATTCTTCCTTCTCTCTCTCTCTCTCGCTCGCTCTTTCAATCTCTCCATGCTGGACACTGACACACACTCCTGAACATTTACAAACCACCCTGTCAGAAGCAGCAGAGAAGGGAGGTCTGCCAATGTCACTGTCTACCAGAGCGACTAAAAATACCCTCTCTTCATCACAGACCGTCTGATTGGGCTCATCAAACAGCCCAACATCTGTTCCTCCCCAGAGAATTAGACAAGCGGTGCCTGGGTAAAGAATGGCGCAGTGAGACAGTGGACTTTCAGCACAACTCCACAGGGATCCATTAACTCAGTCACACACTGTTGCTGCCTTGATTTCCAAACTATATGGCTTTAAGCTTGGTGCTTCTTCAGGGCATCCAGTCCAGATCAAGAGGCAAACATGGAATAACATGCAGTCTTTAAACAAATTGATTGTTTTGGCTGTCTACTCTAGCACTCAGCTTTAATTCCAGGGTATTTACTGTATATGGAATAAAGTGTAAAGTTTTTCTACAGTTCCTAAAGGCAAATCGTTATTTACTCAGCTCTTAGTTATCTGTGACAAATCAGTAATGAATTAATACTGGCCCACATTTATGAGTTTAGCTTTCCCACAAATGACAGAATTGAACTCTTCTGCTTCTGACTGCCAGAACTCAAGCCACAACACAGCCACTACTCAAGTGTGAAGACTCTGCGTCCCAGAACAGTGCTCAGCGCTGGGCCACTTTTAACCAAAAGTGGAAAAGCCACCCAAGCACTGGTCACATTTGGGTCACCTTTGGGATCTAACTGGCAAATTTATAGGCAAATTTGCTTGCTTACAATGCTTTCACCATAATATTTCTTGAAGTTAACCAAATTTTGTCCAGTGCTTTCAACTGTTTCAAACTGATTAGGATCTGATCGGATCTGGTTTGGTCTGGTCTCTTCTTAACTTAGCTTAACACATGGAATACAGTTTGCTATAAAAATACCTGACAATCCTCTGAAGTTTTTTAGATAGATAATGTGAAGAATTATGAAATGAGGAAAAATACCCAGTTCATGATGCACAAGCATACCACCTTTTTTGTGAATGGATGCCATGGCTCTATGGCTGTCAGTAAAACTAGATCACTAGTAGCACAAATCAGCTACAACACCTCTAATCTGAGTGGACTGCTCTTAAGCTTGCAGCAGGACATTGACCACAACCTTTCTACAGCAAGTAGAAAGATTTCTACCATGTTTCTTTCAACATGGTGATGCTTATTTGATTTTCCATGCAATTTCAATTTGACATTCACACACCATTAATGCAATGGGAGAAAGGGAGACAGTTGTAGTGATCATACTTTCAGGTAGGAAGTCATTTCTGCTTCTTTTATTTCCAGATAATAGACGACAGATACTTCATTAAAGAAGAGTCATTTTTAAGCAGGAGTTCTCTTTGTGCAGTAATTGGAATTAGTCCTCTGTCTCTCTCTCAGTCTCTCTGTCTCTCTCTCTCTGTCTGTCTCTGTCTCTCTCTCTCTCTCTCTGTCTTTCTGTCTGTCTCTTACAATTCAATTCAAAGAGTTTTATTAGCATGACCGTAAATGTGTACAGTATTGCTAAAGCATTGAAATGAGACAGTTTCAATAAAACGAATACAGTAACAATTAAAAAGAAAAAATAAAATAAAATAAGATTTTTTTTTTTATTAATAATAAAAATGACTCTTACTCTCTCTCTCTGTCTCTGTCAGTCTCTCTGTCTCTTACTCTCTCTCTCTCTCTCTCTCTGTCTGTCAGTCTCTCTGTCTCTCTTACTCTCTCTCTCTCTCTGTCTCTGTCAGTCTCTCTGTCTCTGTATCTCTCTTACTCTCTCTCTCGGTCTCCCACTGTCTGTCCCACACGCTCTCTCTGTCTCTCTCTCTCTCTCTGTCTGTCTCTTACTCTCTCTCTCTCTCTCTCTCTCTCTCTGTCTCTGTCAGTCTCTCTGTCTCTGTATCTCTCTGTCTCTGTCTGTCTCTTACTCTCTCTCTCTGTCTCTCTCGGTCTCCCACTGTCTGTCCCACACGCTCTCTCTGTCTCTCTCTCTGTCTCTCTCTCTGTCTCTCTCTCTGCCTCTCTCTCTCTCTCTCTCTCTCCGTCTCTGTCAGTCTCTCTGTCTCTGTCTGTCTCTTACTCTCTCTCTGTCTCTCTCTCTCAAAGTGGGCATGCATGACATTTTTCTGTATCCCTCATTTGAATTTGACTTAAAAAGAGAGGTCAGCTAATTAATTTTAATCCATTTTCAGATTAATGACTTCCACATATTTTATCATGTTTACCATACCACACTATGATGTTTGGCTCATGGTAAGCTCTGAAAGGTAGCTAGGGTTCAATTTAAAGCTTTAAATTGTATTTGAGGGTACAGTGAGGGACAAAACTGATTCCTCACTAATATATTCTCCAAGGGACTCTTGCACCTACACACTACTGCATTATGTCTTACATGTCAGGTCTTTGACCTTGAAGTCCACATTCCCACTCCTGCTTTACTGAGATCTCAGGGAGCTCAGATATGTCATCATCCGCTCACCGTACGAGTCAAAGATCTTTGCTTGTGAGCTATGGATTTGTCCCTGAGCCGGTAATGTCCTCTGTGTTCAGCAAAGTTGTGAGAAAAGTTCTGCAAAATGATGCATTCTAGGTAGGACAGAGTAATAGAGCAAAATAAGAAGCAATAATTTCTGATGTGGTATCCTGGGGAAGGAAGGACGATGCTTACCCATAATGCAAATGCCTCCCTTGTTAAATAACATAAGGCTTCTGCATGCCTGAAGTAAACGAGTGGAGACAAAGTGACGGAGTAAGATTTTATAATGCACAATATCACCAAAACAGTTTGAAATTGAAAGTCATTTAAACTGTAGCTCTAGTCTAAATAAAAGGCTGATTATGTACTCCAGCAGAGCCTTTTAAAATGCTGCTGCTGTGCTGTATAATAAAACAATGCAGCATTTTCTGAAGGGTCAGTCTTGCTTTAGCGAGCCTTTTTTTTTTTAACGTTGAAGTTGTGATTTCTTGCTTGACAACAGTGTCACCTAGTGGTGATGTTAGGAAGCGCAGCCGGAAATGTTATAACAGTCATGACATACAGCACCTATGTACACAATAAGTACTGTTACTGTACCTTCACCTAAAAGGGTTAGTCATACTGCTCTTCTATACACTGAGTAAATACTCAGCAAACTGTAACTATAGCTGAGTGCTAAACTTGGGACAAAACAAAGAAGACAAAGAAATGTAAAGATATACCAAGAAGACATTTAGGCTCTGATTTACTCAATGCAGTGGGATGAATTCGTAAGTATCTTGCAGTTATTTAAAATTGTTATGTTCTTCTTAATACTGCTTCTGCATTTTATTCAGTACACTCACAATGGCTGTATTTTACAGTCAGTGCCTGAAAGAGCACTCAAAGATCAACATCAGCGTGAAAAGCCCTCTCTTGCAAGCTGGAGAAAAACTTCAAACTGTATGCTTCATCCTAAACACACAACTAGGAAGATAAGAAATACCTCTTCTTTATGTAACCTGTGTGCAGTTTGCATTCACCACGTGTCTACGTGCGTTTCCTCCGGGTGCTCCGGTTTCCTCCCACAATCCAAAGACATGCAGATTAGGTCAACTGGCTACTCTAAATTGCCCATAGGTGTGAATGTGTATGTGAATGGTTGTTCATCTCTGTGTTAGCCTTGCGATAGCATGGCGACCTACCCATGGTGTACCCCGCCTCCTGAAGTCAACTGGGATTGGCTCCAGCTTCCCCATGACCCTTACGGATAAGCGGTATAGATAATGGATGGAATCTATGTAACCTTATATAGCTATAGAAATAATAGTCAGGACATGTTGCTGTCTGACTGCACTGATGAACGTAAGCGATACTCCTGGAAATACATCCTATTTTAAAATAGAAATGCATCAAAAACCTATCGAGAAGTCCTGCCGAGGCTTTCTGCGCATGCACACTCCACTTTTGCATGCCTATAAATTCATGCTTCTTCATATGTTTTAATGCTGGTGGCACTTTCTGAAAAGGTCACAGTAATAACGTAAACAAAGCAGCATCAATTCCTTGCCATAATGTTTTATGAAGACCTATAAATGCTGAAGAGCTTTAAAAGGGTAGGAGAGATCATTAGAACTAGAATAATGTGAAAGCGAATGTAGGAAAAATTGTGAGATATTATGATAAAAGTGAAAATGTATCCACTCTTTTTAAATACTGCTGACATCGGATGCTCACATGTAGTGAATATTTAAAAAAACTAACTCACTTCACCACAGGAATAAGAAATAGTCTAAGCATTTCTGAATAGTTTACATGATTTAGATAAACTCTCATTATAAAGAATTAGTCAGTTGTATAACTTTGTCAACTTGTGGAAACACCACACAGTCGCAGTTCCCAAAGTGAATTTCAGGTTTAGACAATGTCACTGCAGATGAAAAATGAGTTGATATGCAAAATTAACAGATGTATTTTGCACGTTCAGATAGAAAAGGTTATTTATTAACCTGTTTGTTTAACAGTTATTAGAAGTAAGCCTATTATATCTACTTCAAGCTCCCCAAATCTAAATAATATCAGTTAAAAAGGTTGCACGCTACTTCCTACGCAGACGCCGGACCCTGGAGCTGTGAGCAGCAATGTTTGCTTGTTTTTTTTATATATATTTTATTTTATAAAGTATATATTTTATATATATATATTTTTATAATTTTACAGTATTTCTGGCTTGGGTTCATGTTGCAGGATTCACCCACGTTTAACTGTAACACTTCAGAGTTTATATTTTTACAGATCAAATGTAAAACGGTGGAATATTTTCCTTTTTATTATTTTTTTTTAAATCAGAAACCATTGTGGCTATAAGGGGTATAAAGGATCTGTGTTCCACATCCTGACACAATGCTCCTCCACACACTTCACTCACTTCTTTTTCATCCATAATTCCCTTCAAAGTCTGGCTCTCGCCCATCTTTGTGACCTTTTCCATTCTACTAACTCCATCATACTCTTAGATCTTCATCTTAAGCCTTGTTCGCTTATCCCCCATCTAATCCCTGTAGTCTCGGAGATCAAGCCTTTTCTTTGATAACACCTCGAATCAGGAATACATTTCCTCTAACAATCTGACATTCCCTCACACTCTTTATCTTTAGAAATCATTTAATCTGGTTTCTCAGGACTTACCGTGTCATCCATTCCTTCGTTCTTGTCAATTACTGTTTCAAATATATTTATTGTGAGGCATCTTATCCCAGGGATAACATTACATTTTTAATATACTCATACATACAACCAACCAACACAGATCCTGGACAAATGTACAGGGAAAAAAAAAACCCACAATACTTTACAAGGAAAAAAATCAAACACCAACCCTTCTGCCCTCATTTCTTATCCACCAGATGCCCCAAAATCTCCTGCTCCTACTTTAAATCCCACCCCAGGAGCGCTTTCTCGATTGTGTGCCCATTTCAATTGCTTTCCTCTTCAAGATGAGAGATTACAGGTTGCCAAAACGACTCAAAATCTTTAAACTTGTCCTTCAGAACAAATCTAATTGTCTCTAATTGAAGAGTGTCACTTAAATCTGTCAGACAGAGTTTAAACGAGGGAACCTCATTCTTTTTCCAAAATAATAGAAGTTTTTTCGCAGTAATGAGCCCATGTGCTCAAGACGCTGCTGTGCCACTTGAAGTTTCCATAGATCCTCAGATACTCCCAAAATGATTCAAACTGGCTCTGGTTTCATCAGGATACCAAATATGTTTGGGGAAAAACTGAATATTTTGACCTGATACTCTTATATTTTGGGTCACAGCGCAAAACTTTCACATAGTGATTACTTCTAAAGTAAATATTTTCCATACTGATTACTTCTATTGATACACAATATATCTCTTTATAAATGCAATGAACCCTGAGCTGAATTTAAACCTGATACTCTTTAAAGCAGTGGATGAACATGTGACTGTGACTTCCTTTTTTTGTTTTTTGTTTTAGTTGAAATAACTCTAATCTAATCACTGTACAGAGTGACAACTAATTTATGATTAACTTGGGATGACCTCTAGTGGCAGCACCTGGGAGGACATGAATGCACAGTAAATCGTGCTTGTTTGTTTTATTTTGTTTTCTTGGCGTGACTCCGACTGCACATGGACACCAAATAAACGGTGTTCATGTCTACCCAAGAGAACCATTACTGGATATAAAGAAATAATTAAAAACTGACCTGCAGGAAGGGAAGCATCCTCGGGTTGCTACGGAGACCAGGCCTCTAGTCCTCGGCGTCGTCTGATGCCGGCGGCCGGGGGAGGGTTCGCCGAGAGCGGTGTGCGAGGAAGCGGAAGCGCGGCAAGCGGGCGGGTTGTCCGCGCTAGGCTAGGAGTTAATCCTAGCCGACCGGCCCTTAATAACCATAATATTTTCCAACGTCTGTTCTCTGGACAATGGATTGGACTGTATCCGACTCCAGTGAACTACCCAGCGCGAGTTCAGAGATTGCTACGTCATTGTTTTCACGGGGACATGGCTCAGCGACTGAGTTCCGGACGCCGCTATTTAGCTAGCCGGGCTAACTGCGTTTCGTGCCGACAGGAAAGTAGCTCTGTGCGGTAAG
>JAQQZR010000004.1:11354434-11368928 GCA_030068235.1 Notoglanidium macrostoma
ATCACACCAGTGTTAAGCACGGAACTGGAGAGACACAGTGACATCCAGTGACCATCCAATGATGGGTTTCGCCTCCGTTCTCATATTCCTGTGGATTCAAACTGAGGCACAACATGGATTTAAATCAAACCTTCCTGTAAACATTTGTTTTACACAGACCATGGCTAATAAAAATAAAAAGATTTGAATGAGAGAGAAAAAAAGCAACAAGAAGAAATATTTGGCAAAACTAGTGTTCAGACAATACAATCTGTGCTCGTTTAGTGCAAGTGCAGGACAACTCGGACCAGAAACGTCCAATCAAAAAGAAAAAAGAAAAAAAAAGATTATAGACTACAAGGAGCCGTGATAAAAGCTTTGGGATGTTTATATGGACTCACCTTACGGACGCTTTTAGTTAAAGCAAATACAAGTGCGCAAGAAAATGAACAAAGTTTCCGTCTGGGCATTTTAAGGGTTAATGGTTTTCAGCGTTAGTCCTCTGGCAGTACTGGGATTTAAGCTCATAACCTTCTGATCACTAGCGTTGATCGCTCAAGTTTCAGATTACTGTACATTCAATACCATATGGCTGATGTCAGGGATCAGAATATTCAGCAGCAGAGTGTAAAATAATTCTTCAATGAAAACACGTTAGTCAACAACAACATCAGATTCGCTCAAGCTGAATATTTGCGCTTCGACACAAGCTCATACAATCCCAATCGCACGACTCTTAGTGACTCACCGAGTCTGGCACTTTGCTGATATAAACATATGTGACCTACTCCAGCACTGAGTCACTGTAACCAAGAAGCACATTTTAATACATTTGGTGTAAAGAAGGTCTCGGCTTTATGCTAATGGAAATATTGTTTTGCTCTAAATAATAGAACGCATGTTCGTTCTTTATTCATTCGTCTCCAGTAACCTTAGTGACCAGGGTGATGGTGGAGCTAGAGCCTATCCCAGGAACACTGGGCATGAAGCAGGAATGCACACGCAGTCCATTTCAAGGCACCACACTCACAACGTTTTAGGGTAGCGTGTCCACCTACTAATGTTTTTGGGAGGTGAGAGAAAACCCGGAGAACCTGGAGGAGACCCATACAGACACTAAAAGGACATGCAAACCTCTACACATACAGGGGACCCTATATCTGAGAGATCTCAAAGTGTGCAGCCTTACAGAATTAAACCAATCACAATGAGACATTTACACTCTTTGAACACACCCACTCTTCATCCTGTGGGTGAAACACTGTTACTAATTAAAAACTGAACCTTTCCGCACCCACGGCTACGCATTCAGCGGGTTTTACTGCAACGTGTAATAAAAGGATAGGAGGAGGATGAGAAAGAGACAAATACTCACGAGCATCTGGAGATAAAGGCAGCATTCTAAAAGGCAGAAAATATCTCATGCCAGGTCTGAGGGTCGATCGATATTTGGTTGAATTTCATAACAACACTGACACGGTATGAAAGCCGAGACGTTCTCTGAGTGCCAACACAGCCTTTCAGAACGCTATTGATATCGATGGTGGTCTCTACTTAGAAAGCCTTTTGCAAATCCAGACTCACAATGACAGAATGCATCATATAACAAGTGCCAGTGGTTTGTTGAGCTGATGTTAGTTACTGATCTCATCTAGAATTCATATCTTCTGTGAAAACACGGTGCTCAGATTAATTCCTCATATTCACTGCATCATGGCTGGAAATGTAGCCAGGGAGCTCAACATGTTATATATGACTATGGTTTGGTGAGTGCAGACCTCACCCTAAACTAAATGACATGTCTGTAAAAGGACGGAGAACTCTGAGTGGCTTTGGCTTTACGCTAAAGAACCCACTACATACTGGGCTGGCTATGCAATAGTAACGAGAAGACGAGGATGTGGTTGCAGAAACTCCATCACTAGTTGAGAAAGACAGAGATGGAAATTTACTAGCAAGAAGGTAGAGATTCATGGGTGGTCTTTCCATGAGTCTCCATGAGTCCATTTACCACATCATTATTAGTCTAATTTTAAACATATTCCTCATCTTTGGAGAAACTAGTCTTAGTTTTAATAAAGTTTAGATCCAGGTTTTATACCTGTAGTTCCCTTCTTCAGGAGAATGAGCACTCGTACTGTGTCATTGCTGTAATGACTACTACTGGTACTTTGCATAGGGTGATTATAATACTTCTGTGTCTACACACTGTAGGTTTATTCTTCAATGACATATGATGCAACACCTTTAAACAGCTTAGGAGTTTGAATGTGCTACAATTAAAGGTACACTATGTAGGATTTAGTGACCATCTTGCATGCTCTCAACTGGGCATGAGAACGTACGGAGGCCGTCAGGTGCTCGTAGCATGCTTCCATATCCGTAGATTCACGCTTCCTTGCTTTTTTCGTTCTAAATAATAAGAATGATCCTCCATTTTTCTAAATTTGGGTTCTTAAACTTGTTTGCCAGGACCAGCAAACACTGATTCCTCATATTTTTTCTTCTGTCTCGTCTCTTTTGGTTCACATTCCTTCTGGTGCAACTTGTAAAAACACGAGACGTGGAATGCGCTCTCTAGAGGTTTGTCCATTCTGGGCTACTGTAGCATGTAGCAACATGGCGGTTCCATGGAAGAGGATGGATATATATATAAAGAGCTCATTCTAAGTTACTATAATGCGACAATTTGTAGAAACAGGTAATTATACACTAATGAAAACACGCTTATTAATACTATATTCCATTTCTGCTTATAGATCCTCCTAAATCCTACATAGTGCACCTTTAAAGGCAGCTCATGCAAACTGTTCTGTGATTAAAGATTTCTGATGACTTTCTTTAGAACGGATTCAATCCAATCCGAGTCGATTATTTGACCAATCAGTGATTCAAATACCAATCATTTTACTAGCTATTATCAAAATAAGTAGCTACAAAGAAAGGCAGTTATCGTATGTCACATTTGAAACTACACTTTTTCCCTACAGCGCTATGCAGCAGGAGTAATCAAATCATGATGAGAAAAGACAAAATCCGGTGGGTTAAATGTGTGTGTGTGTGTTGTGTTTGTGTATGCAGTGTAACAATGTAAACTACCACAAACAGGTTTTATCAGTAAATTGCAAGGTGTTAGTGACCATCTTGCATGCTCTCCTGACAGGCGTTACAAAGCAAAGCCTTAACATGTAATCAAACAGAACCAGGACGGCAGAAAAAAGTGGTGAGAAACAAGTGTACCACGTAAGTCTATATGCAGCTCTACACTCTGCTCCTCAGAGCGCGTGCAGTCAGGCAGGCGAGGAGGTCCAGCCCCCCGTGCCGTCAGTGTGAAAAACGCTCCACAGGAATGTGCTGCTGTTTGCGCTCAACCTTCACGTGAGATCATCTCACCACAGCCGACTAAACCGATCAGTTCCAGCCTGCTCGTTGTGACACGAACGAGAGAGAGAAAAGACAGAGAGACAAGTAGAGGCTTCTCTGTAGGTTTAATGATGCGCTAGGTCTCGTGGCAGCCTGTGGTCACAATCTTCATGTACTGAGTGAAGATCGCCTCGAACGCCTCGTCTCTGTGGATCATGGCACCGAACACCAAGGGCTGGAAGACGGAACAAGTATATTAACCAAGGCCGATGTAATAATTTGAAGCATTAATGAAGCCGTTTGTAATTTCATGGCCCTGTGATACTTGAGAGGTAAATTGAAATTAAAACATTGACAAGACCTCTTCCCCTTCCCAACTAATCGACTCACATCTGTTGAAGCTACACATGTCTTTACAGCTATATGAACAGCTCAGCCTCAGGTGGACGGGGGGGGGCGGCTAATTTTCAGGCCCAAAAAATGTAAAGATAAGCTGACAAATAAAAAAAACCAGCCTAATTCTGTGGACAGAAATATTGCAAATCACAGTTTTTCCAAGGTATCTCTATAGTTATACGATTATAACAAGTTTACAAACTGCACATTTAACTGAGCAAATCATAACATTACGCAGTTCAGTCCTTTACCTCCTCTAATATTCCTGATTCAACTCATTACAGCCTGATATCTGAGAAAATCACATCCCGTTTCTAAATAAAATCCACATCTTACCTTCTGTGTCGAGGGTGTGGCAATAGAGATCCCCATTCCTGAGCCAGGCAAAACGGACAAAACCTTATACTACGGAAAACAGAAATCCAGAAAAAACGATCAAACTCACACTAATTGCCTCATCTGAATTGAGAATGCGAATATCTGAATGTTCTCAGTCACCTTTTGGATATCAGTGATGTCCACAAGCTTTATGACTTTATTCTTTTTGGAGGAGCCTGATCTGGAACTGGAGCTCTCAAAACACAAGTAGCTGTGGAGGAAATATTGCATTAAACATTTATATAACTCTCAAGTCATGAATAATAGTCAATAAGAATGTACACAATGTAAACCCTTAGTATTGTCAGTTATTTCTGTTATTACCAAGAAGCATGATGTCATTTCCTTTATACATAAATACCAGTCTGGAAATTCTGCTGAAAGTGAAACCTGATATTGTAAACACTGAGCAGACATACCAATTGCTTGTTGATAAGAATGGCGCAACTATGTTCCATAAATAATTAAAATTTGAATGAGATGAAAGATCGATAGTCCAAAAAGGAAGTGGAATATTTATATTTTATGCGTTATTGTAAAACTGTATGGACAAAAGTATGTGGATACCTGGCCATCACAGCCGTATGTGCTTTGTCCCCCAGAAGTTGGAAGCATAGACGTGTACAGAATGTGTTTTTGTTGTAGCATTACAATTTCCCTTCACTTGAATTAAGAGGCCCAAACCTGTTCCGGCATGGCAATGCCCATGTACACAAAGTGAGCTCTATGAAGACACGCTTTGCCAAGGTTGGAGTGGAAGAACTCGACTGGCCTTCAGAGAGCCCTGACCTCAACCCTACTGAGCACCTTTGGGATGAATCACCCAACATCAGTGCCTGACCTCACTACTGCCCTTGTGTCTGAATGAACACAAAGCTGCATTGCACGACACTAGCGGAAATCCTAGTTTGAAGAGTGGAGGTTATTACTCCACTAACAGTAAAGCGGGGACGACTAAATCTAGAATGGGATGTTCAAATGGCACATAAATGTAATGGACAGGCGTACACATACTTTTGGCCATATAGAGTATTTACACCATATAGCATATATGTTTTCAGCAAATACATTTGAATATCTAAAGACACTATTGTGGTCTTCTTTTCCGATTCCTGATGATGGCAGCAGCAAGGTTCATTAGATTAACAAAAGAAATGACAATATATTTGGGGTTCATGAGGAAAGTCTTCTTACTTTTCAGTAACGTAGAGCAGACCGTTGCGAATGTAGTCAGTGGGCATTTTCCGGTCCCGATTGATCAGACAACACCTCCATCCATTCTCACACACTGTGTCAACACAAAACACTGACCATCATTTAAAATAACAGACAAACAGTGGAAACAGAATTGACAATCCCTTTCTTTAGCGCACCAGGGAGAGGCCTTTCTGTCTCGGGCAGGTTGAAGATCTCGTGGAAAGCTCCTCTCTTGGTGCTATGTGAGCGGCCACCGTCGTCCTCTCTGCTCATTCCCAAGGGAATGGTTGCCAAGCTACTCCGCGACACCACTGGCGGGATCTGCGCACAAAAAACCCCCAGAAAGAATTCAACAGAAACAGAAACAGCATTTTCTTTAGTATCTACAGCGTCCCGTTTTTCGATCGTAATCATGCTGAACAAACCAAGTCTCCTAAAAAATAAAGCTACAGGTGCTTAATATCTTTTCCACAGACTCTTGATTAAGATGAGCATCCAAGAAGACGTTAATGTGTTTAGTATTTGGGTGAATTCATGTGGGTGAGATGTGTGTTCCAATCAGTGTAGCACTCTACGGTTCACCCAGCAGATGCACACTACAGTCAACTCCAGAATTATTGGCACCCTTCAAGAGAATGGGCACAAGTATAATATGTAAAATATGAATATTACAGCCATTGATTTAAAACTTTCACTTAAACAAATGGAGAAACATCAGACCTTTGCCATTCTCATGATCATTTCTTTCTTTTTTAATTTTTTTAATAATTTCTCTCCGAACCTTGGGAGAAGAGGCTCAATGCTGCTATTCACTCAAAAAGACAATAATTTGGAAACCAACATATCTGAAAATAGAACAATGCAGTGTCTCCATATGTTTAAGCTGAAAATATACCTCATTGGAAATGTTATTTAGACTACAGTACATGTTTGTGTATAAATGAAGGGTGCCAATATTTATAGAGTTGACTCGTATGAGTGTTAGTCAGTATGCTGATGATTTAACACTAATTATTGGGTTTAGGTAAGAGGTCATGCCTTTCACTGCTACAGAGAACACACTCAAGCCCTCTATTTCTATTCTATTTCTATTTTCTCTATAAAACTAAAGGCACAGGTATATCTAAGGTCAACATTTCACTAGTTATTCTCTATGTGCAGTATTACAGGGACATATTTCCTGGACAAGAACTCAATTCAAAGTATAAAACAAACCCCTTTAAACTCTGCTTACAGAAAATTCACTCTCTGTACACATTCGGTCAATAAAATATTACCCAGAAGAAAACATTCAGTCACTGTAAACAAGGAAACAACCCCTAATGATGTGCACCATCGACATCTAGCCAATCAGAACAAGGTGTTTTCTGTACTTGCCAGTCCATAGTTTAATACTGAACCAATGTATTTAACACTTTACCACCAATTAAAGGTGAGAAGTAATTTTAGAAAATGCTCAAAATACAATATTAACATAAAACCAAAGCGTTTAGACCTTATAATAATCAGACCTTATTATAATAAGGTAAATGGGAAGCAGAACCTTCAAATACTCTGTTGAAATCTATAGGCATTAGAGCGTGAATCTGTGATGAATATCTAATATGAAACTATTTTTACTGCAGTAATAAGGAGACATTTTGAGAAAAACTTCTAGATTAATGCCTTCGCTTTCCCAAGCTTTCTGATCATTAAGACTAGGAGCGGGCACAGCAGTTATTACAGACCGGATCACAATCCACAATTATTTTTCCAGTTGGTTTATAAGACTGTTTTGTAACATGGACAGAGCAAGCAAACTCATTTCCCTACCGATGAAAAGATAAGCTCTATAACTAAACAGAATCTCATAGAAAAAGAATAGCACCACCTCAGGCCAAAGTAGCTTTTCGAATAAAAAGTGAACTTCCCAACAAAATGTTAGCAACTATTTCTATAATGAAAACGACTAAGCGTGGATATACTGTTCATCACTTCTACTAATGTCTTTAAAAGTGCAATCAATGGAAAGATGATTGGCACGCAAGTGAGTGTTTAAGCACTGAATGGATTAGCTGAGTTGCTTTACATGTCGGTTTTATGTAACTTTTTTTTTTTAAATAAGAGATGCGTGTTCTATTGTTTTGTTTTTTATTGCACTTCTCAGCATTTTGGATACAGCTGAGGAATGGCAGAAAAGTATATTCACTATACAGCAAGTTGTAACGAGAATCAACTATTGTTGGAAGTCGCTTAAAACCATGGCTTTCATGGCTGTTATCTCCTTGGCCAGGCAAATTCGCAGCCTCAGTGATGTCTTTCCAGCACCTACTTGTTTTCTCATAACGAGTGCTCTTTTCATATTTGAAGATACTGTGTTAACTTTCAGGCCGTGGTGCTGTTGTGTTGCATATCTGCTTCCTATGCTGGACTTATTTTGGTGCACTCTTTGGGGTGTATTCCTGCTTAAACGAATTCATTGTGTTTCCTTGACACAACTCTGCATATTTTGCAAACAACTGTTGTTTTAGTTTATGGCTGTTTTGTAAAATCCAGCAGTTCCATGTAACAGATTTTTTCGTCCGTCTGCTGCTACATAAATTGAGGAGCTAATGAACTGCCTACTCTTGGCTGATACTGGTTTGTTTGTGTGTCTGCCAGCTACACTAGCGTATAGAGTCATGTCGGGTTCATAAAACAACTTGGTCTGCCATGTCTGAGCATTTTCTGAATATATGTGTGTAGTATCAAGGGACATTTGAATCATTCATGTCCTAAAATCATCATATCGCCCACCCCTAGATATAACTTTTCAGTTTCAGGTCTTCAACGGGCTGCACACATTCGCTGTTGAAGTGACTTTCAGGCACGATACATCTATTTCCATTGACTCTGCCATGTAATTCACACTTTGATCTAGGAATGCATTTTGATTAGGGCAAACATGCAAAACAGATGTTTTTTTTGCTCACATGAAAGACACAAGCCTCTGTTGATCCTGTTTTATTATTTTGTAAAGGGTGTCATCAGGTTTGCATGTGGCCCTACCATAAGAAACACTGAGAAAGTGTTTACTATTATTAGAAATGTTTACAATTAGGATAATGCAAAATTTATAACATGCACGTCACCTTGCAGCACCTGCTAGAGGGCAAAAAAGGGTTTTACAGTCTAGAAAATTCTAGAAAGTTTTCCCACTAAATTAGTGCACATATGCCTACATATGAGACTCGTATACATGAGGCTGTCTGTGAAAATGGACCCAAAATGCTTTGCATATGCTTTGGATATTACAAAGTAACCAAATATTCTTGGTACAAAGATCTTTGAATCAATAAATGTAGAAAAAAATGTAATATTTTAAGTTTTTTAAAGACCAAAGATGAATAGCAGCTGATAAACGGGAGGCATTGTGATCCATTTATGCACAGACACCAGTCATGACATAAAGTGTGTGTCCATTTAAAACACATTCTCTCTCACAGACAGGTAAAAAGGAAGGTGATCTGGTGGTATCACACACCCACACACACACACACGCACGCACGCACGCACGCACTAGCAAGGTCACACCAGCATCCCTACCTTCTCACACCCAGACAGCTGAGAGAGAGAGAGAAAGAGAGAGAGAGCACAGAAGAGTAGTGTGACACACAGAGTCAGAGCTGCACTACAGGATGGAGGATACAGTCAGTGTCTCCTCATGATGATCTCTCGCACACACACACACACACACACACATGTTTACAGTCAGCCAAACATATTTTGATATGTTGATTTGATCTTTGATAAGATGTTTGACCTTCAGTATAAAAATCAACAAAACATGGTGTGATCGTTTATGAAAATTCTTATGAGAATTTAATTATCAAAAATTTCTTAAACAGATTTTTTGCTTTAACTATTATTCAGTTTGCAGCACTTTACAAGTGCTACAACGCAAACAGGATTTTGAAAATACGGAGTATGATTATTTTCATTATCAGAAAAGAGTGTGAGGTTTGGGGTGTCATACCCGTCTGGACATGGTGGCGTTGCTGCGCTCTTTAAGCTGGGGGTCTGTGGGCAGGTTATTCCACACAATGTACGGCGTGTCATATTTGTCCCTCAGCTTGGGACAGCTTTTAAACAGGAAGTCGATGACGAAGAATTTAATGCCCGCATACAGCCCTGTCAGAGGAAAAACACACATACACAAATATATATAATGTATGCTGTGTGGCTTGTGTCTGTGTTGCTGAGTAAATAATATGCACATGAACTGAGGTGTTAGTGCAACGTTCACAGCCACACTGACATGAGCGTGAACCGCATTTCATTTGGCCGCATTATTCCCCACCATATAAAGATCTATGTAATGATTTCAGAGAACGGGGAGGTCACTACGCATGCTATATCTGAGGCAAGTATATGTGTGTGTGGGTGTTGATAGTACGGTGGTTCATATTAAGAGTGCATATCAGTAAGCACGCATGACCGGGAGTGCATATTATCACATTATGCTTATATGATTGCGTGTGTGTATGAAGTAGAGAGAAAGGCAGAGAGAGAATGTGCATGCACTTACCTATAATAAAGCCCATGAGTTTGTAGGGCAGGACGCAGGAGGAGATAAAGGCCACCCACAGACCAATGTACAGCTTCTGAGTGATCTCAGGCTGCACCCACATGAACAGACTGCATGTTTTTTACACACAGACACACACACACACACACACACATCACTACAGAAAATAAACTCAGAAACGTTCCTATTTCCACAAATAAACACTCAAAATATTGAAGCTATATGTTTCTCTGTAAGATTCTTAAAATATGCCACAGAGATCAATTAATGTAATGTGGACTGATATTCTGCATGACAATCTTGCAATTTCTTCCTCTCTTACTACATAACTTCATCTCGTAAACACTTTTACGAGACTACAGAGAAATAAGAGTGAAATGATATCCTATTCATGCATATCAACAAATCATTCCCCCCCCCAAAAAATTGATTCTGGTGACTGGTTTATTTTGGTCAGATCTGCATTATGCATATGTCAGCTATTAAAAAAGTGTGAATAAAAGTCTGGCTAAAGTCAAAGTCATATGTTAAATACATCATTATAACAGTAAACACCTGCTGGTAGGCCGTGTCATCATGTATACCTGTTACTTACTTTTTGATTTTCTCCAAAACGTCTGCCATCTTTCCAAACAGATTCTGTGGAAATGCAAATCACATGAGGGAACAGCATATGAGAACTGAAACACATTAAGCTTCAAGTAATAATAATAATAATAATAATAATAATAATAATAAAGGTACCTGTGCTTTTTGTGCAACATCAAGGACTAACTGAAACTTTTCAGACACAGTCAAATCTTCTTTTGGAGGTTCCTAAAGACAGAAATAGTCAGCAATGAAAAAAGTAGAACACACATTAACACGCACACACACACACAAACACATACACAAACACAGACGCGCACACACACACAAAGACTCCATTAACAGACCAGAAAACCAATAAAGGATGGACGTGAAACCTACCACAGGTTCAGAAACTTCAGGCACAATACTCCACTGAATCCTCCATCCTCTGGAAAAATGGAAACAGCAGACTTTAAAGGCACTTGACATGTCTGACATCTGTCTCTGGACAAGCAACAATCATACTTGCTATTCCTTTTCCTTCTAATGCCTCCACTCTCTCACACACACACACACACACACACACACATGGGAAGACATTCATCTATATCTGCCTGATCCTCAATTTTGTTCGTACACACTCCATACATTGACAAATAATGAGCTAGGATATGGTACAGTGGTACAGTATCAGCGGGAGTGAAAGTGTGGTGCAGTAAGAGTGGGAGAGTGTTCATGCTTTACCTTGCAATGAGGTAATTCAAGGATAACCTCAGAATGGCTAAAAACAGGAACATAGGAATGGCCCAGCCATACCATGCAGCATTCATGTAGACCTACAGAGAACAACACACACACACACACACACACACACACACACACACACACACACCAACATTAATAAAACACATATATAATACATATGGGGGCAATCTGTGCAAATAAACCACTGTCTTTCATCAGGATAAGGAAAAAATCATTTCTATATCTGTGTGAGTAACAGAAAAAAGTCCAAATTGAATGACAGTCAAAGTCTTAATGCTGCAAAATATGAACAGTATTAGTATTACTATAGTATTATAGAATGAGTAATGTAGTCTGAAACATTCACTTGTAGCTAAAATGGGACTTCATCTGTAGAGCTGCAGTGATAATTACCATGTGTTTATAGTAAAAGATCACTAGTCAAGTAATTTACTGTTAATGTAAAACACTGTTATGTGTCTAAAATGATAACTCTAATGTAGTGACATCAAGGCTGGGACAGACTTAAGGAATAATTCATTTACTAAAATAAAAAAAGAAAAATCAACAGATGGATGGATAGATAGATAAATTGACAGACAGACAGAGGCATAGACAGATACTGTATATGGACAGATCTAGAAAGAGAGACAGATTACACTAGGACAGAAATAGAGATGGATGCAGAAAATGAGATGGATTACACTCTCACCTAGCCAGACAGACGATCAGTCAGACAGACAGACAGACAGACAGGTAAAGGAAAGCTCAGCACTCACAATAAAGGCAATGGCTGACGTGTACACTGAGTGCCAGTTGGATAAGGCTGACAGGTTCCTCAAGAAGTTAGTTACAGGCCTGGCACCCCGCTCTGCATACGTCAAACACACACACACACTCTTTTTAGCATTATAATACAATACACACATTCACAAACTGTCTGAGACAAAGGAACGCGTAATGACAGAAGGTATAATAATGACTCACTAAGTCGCCTCATATTTTCCGTTAACCTGAAAGAGAGAACAACATTTGGGTTTACGTTGATTTCCACTCACACACATAGATGGACAAATGTCATTATTAATGATTCGGTCTGAAGATTCTAGCGTAACGCTGCCTGTAGCCCAAAAGGCTACATTTGTACTACAAAGGCTACAAGTTACCACATTATATCTTAGTGGTTTCAATGAAATGTGATTCAAACAAAGTGTGCAGACATGTAGAGCTGTAAAAGTTCAACTTCTTCACTCTGCTCTACCTCTTAGCACTGAGCGGCTCCTCCGGTTCCACGGTGTTCTCCTCCGGCTGGAAACGGAAATCCTCAATGTAAACCCCGAAACGGTCGTAGAGCCACTTCTGCAGCCGAGACCACACTGTCTCTTTTTGTTGCTTCTCTGAACAGAGAGAGAGAGACACAGAGTCAATAACTGACCTGCCAAACTCTATTAACCTAATTTGTATGAGTGAGTGTGTGTGTGTAAGACTAGCTCTTCTGCTCCACATCCTACTCCCTAAATACAAAAAGGGCTCCTCTGGCCTAGATAAGATTCTTCTATAAATTTAGATCATAGCCCGAAATCTAGGCTCTGATTACATGCCTTTTTACACACATACAACACATCAGAGAGATGATCAACTTTATCCCACTGGAAGATGTGGAGCTGCCACACACACACACACACACACACACACACACACACACACACACACACACACAATGTCTATCAGAACAAATCTTACTGTTAAACTATTCAAATCTTTACTGTAAATACATTTTCTAATTTTTATTTCCTATCATACAGTATTATTTATACATTTTTGGCTCAAAGACTCATCCATGTAATATGACATAGTACAAGGGCTAAGTAAATAAAATAAAAAATAAATAAACAATTTAAGGCAAACACTTTCATATTTTCCTGTTTCTAAATGATGAGTTTCTCATTTTTTTAAATTATTTCTATTTGTTTAAAGAAACAATGTATATGCCCTTAAAGTAATACTACCTGCAAGTAGTTAACAATTTAACAAGTTAACACTTCAACAACCAAAGGCAATTTTACAAGCAAAAGTCTTTTTCTGTTACTGAGTGTCAAATGTTGTTGGCGTATAGTGCACTATATAGGTGCTTCTGTGCCATTACATTGTACCCTGAGCATACAGAAGTGAACAGAAAAACACAAATCTAAATGGGTTTAGGTGTAATTCATGCTGTTGGGGATTAAATAAAAGAAATTCCAGGTAGCATACAGAACATAAAATGTCAAGCACAAGAAACAATTCATGAGAAATAAAAAAAAAACATATATACAGTAACAGCCTTGAACTCTTCTTTATATTTTGCTGGGAAAATGAGACAACAGGTAGTGATTTATTGCAGCATGTGTAAACATACTTAAATACAGTATAAAACACAAAGAGAGTTGTTTATAATTCTAACAAGCTTTAAAGTCAGTATTGTGTATGAGCAGCGTTATTCTTCAACACAGCCTGAGCTCTCTTAGGCAAGCTTCCTTGTCATTTCTTTAAGTAGGAAGTACACTCAGGAATAGTTCTCCAGGCTTGTTGAAGGACATTCCAAAGCTATTGTTTGGATGTTGGCTGCCTTTTGTTCCGTTCTATGTTGAGATGATCCCACACTGCTTCAATAATGTTGAGATCCAGGCTTTGGGGAGGCTGATCCATAACTTATAGTGTTCCATTGTGTTTTTTCTATCAAGGTCTGCAGGAAGACTACTTTAAAAAATATAAGAAAGTCTGGCTCTTTGGAAGCAAAATATGAAGAAATGAGGGGTGGCTCAAGACTTTTGCACAATACTGTATATTTTGTTTCTCCCAATTTGGTCACTTGTCATTTACCACTTACTAGCAAGTTATTCCAATCACACAAGAGCTACCACCTGGACAGGGAGAGGACGAGCACAGAGGGCTGCTGAACATACTCAGGGGAACGCGCTATCTGCCCTCTTCCACATACATGTGCTCATAGACACCAAAACATACTCAGAGGCAGCACTTCCACTCACAGGACACTGGGTTTATTTATCATTTGCACTATGTCAAAATATGTATGCTTAAATTCTCAGGTAAATACCTTACATGTACCATAAGGCACAGAACACACACACCCACACACACACCCACACACACACCCACACACACACCCACACACACACCCACACTCACGCTCATGCTCACGCCCACCCACGCCCACGCCCACACCCACGCCCACCCTCACACCCACCCTCACACCCACCCACACCCACACACACCCACACCCACAACCCACCCTCACGCCCACCCTCACACCCACCCACA
>JAQQZR010000004.1:11369028-11383573 GCA_030068235.1 Notoglanidium macrostoma
CACACTCACACCCACCCACACCCACACCCACACTCACACCCACACCCACCCACACTCACACCCACACCCACACTCACACCCACACACACATTCACACCCACACTCACACCCACACCCACACCCACACACACATTCACACCCACACTCACACCCACACCCACACACACCCACCCTCACACCCACTCACACCCACCCACCCTCGCACACACCCTCGCTCACACCCACCCTCACACCCACCCTCACACACACTCACACACACTCACACACACTCACACACACTCACACATGTTCTAACCAGGTTTGTTTTGCCTCATTCATCATTATATTGATTTTAAAATTGAGTGTAAAATAAAAATTTGTTATGTTTATTTAAGCCTTTAAAGACCATTTTAAGTTACTAAAAGAATTAAGTTTAATATTTAATTTAATATTTAATACTTAATAAAAAAATGTCTTATATATGCAGCAAGACAACCCTGTACTTAGTGCTTCAGCACTTCCATACCCTGACCCACACGTGTTTGGTTACCTGTGCCATTTACGGAGGGTGACTGCTGTTTACGGGAGCTCTGAGGGGGAGAGTCTTCTAACCTGAAACAGGGGGAAAAAAGAGAAAATATGTGAAATGTTCACTCATACATTCTCCACTGAAAAGAACATATATGGTTTGACGTATAAAATCATCAGACTGTCCTAGACGTGTCGGTAGTCTATTACAGAAGGTCTTATTACATCCCAAAGTCACTGTCATTTTAACATGATTTAAATAATGGAAACATCTTGAAGTGTTGTCAGCAATGTATTTTTAAATAAGCATTAAGTGAGTCAACTGTATTTATTTTGTATAACTGGAGAAAGAAGAACAGCTGGTAGTGGACTATACAACAGGCTCGCAGATACTTCAGCATCTGACTGTTGGAGAATGTTGTTAGGTCATTGAGGAATCTAGGGTCAACAGAAGGAAGGCGATAAGAGCTATTTTTAAATCCCAATGAGTGGAAGCAAAGCTTGTTGAGCCCACTATGACGAGTCCTGCCCAGGGGGCAATAGCAACCTAACTTTACCCGTCACAGCGCACAGCAGGGCTGAGAAAATAAACCTGAGCCAAAACCTAGCCTTAGACCAAAACCTATTCCATGTAAACATTTTGAATAAGTGGACTTTCTGCTTCATTTCACCCATGTCGCATCTGAAGTATATGAAATAATGAAGGCAGAAATTTCTAATTCACTTAAAACCACTGGACAGATGTGTTCAATTTTTTTCTAAAATGTAGCTGAATAGTAATGATTTCTTAATATAGTGAACCAATGCTGGTGACCAACTTTTTAAAGGGAACATACAGGATGTGTCCAGTGTTAATCTGTGCTTTTAGGACAAAAGATCAGTGGCGATATATTTAATATTGTTAATTATTCATCACAATGTGTAGCCAACGAAGATAAAATCAATGGAAAATCGCTCTTTCGTTTACATTGTACATTACTCACCAGCGTTTGGTTTTCAATCCAGTTAAAATTGGATAGGTCAATCACATAATTGGATATGTTATCTACACTCACAGATATCACATCTAAAGCCCTATGAGTTTTAAATCTAACGCAAGTTATTTCAAAATGAAACTTTGCTTTTTTCAATTATTAGCTGAGAGTGAAGGAGTAGGAGGTGAAACATGACATAGTGGTATGGGTCAATATTATTTCATGTAATCAAAATCAAAAAACGATTAGAGGAGGCGAGAAGTCATTGCATTTTGATTATCTGATTGATACTGATGATCATGCAGTAACTTTTGACTTTATGCGATTAATTATGCACTTATCATTCATCCTGTACATCCATATACCTGTACACATATGAGCTCTGTGCTCACCTGGTTTTCAGCACATCGTTCATCTTTTGCTCCAAGTCCAGCCTCCTGCAGCGTTCTCTCTCCAGCTCCTGCTTCAGCGTCTCCACATTGGTCTCCTCTCGCAGCTTCCTCAGCTCCTCCTCTGTACACAAAACACAATCACCTCACACTCAGCACTACACAAAGAATATGATACATAAAAAACATAAGCAGACGAAAGCGCTTGCTTGCTGTGTTATAGGAATGATGGTGATGGGGAGACGGTATGACTCATTTCAACTGTCTGTGATCGTTTCTTCTTTTTCCCCCACTGAGAGTTGAAAGTGTCCACATGACACACTCCATCCATTGCTTCAACTCTCTCTCTCTATTCAGTCATTAATCTATTCAGCATAAATATCAGCTGATCCACTGCACGCCTCCAGCTGTACTGAAGGTCATAAATATTTTAGTGCTAAAACTCATGCCTTTCAGACAGCGGAATGTAAACCAGAACAAAAGCCTGCTATCTGTAGCCTGCACACCTCATGGCGAGAGTCATTAGCGGAAGTGCGTGAGGGGAACTGCGGGCCATAGGGGGTCTGCGATTGTGAGCGCAAGCTAGATGAGAGCTGCAGCATTCACGTTCAGCTGCTCAAATCCCCTCATTCTACACTCCAACAACACTACAGATTCTTCAGAAAATCTGGGCTACATTCAGCGAGTGAAATTACTTGATGTTGGAAGATTGGTCGACTTAGAGCTCTTCAGATATTTAAATAGGTTTTCATCAAAGGCTGTGACAAATCATGCACTGATGTGAGGCATGTTCACTGTGAACTGAAGGGAAGAATTTAAAACCTAGAAACCTTCAGAGACTGTGGACAAATATAAGTGCAAAATGACTCAGACATCATGACCTGGTTTTCAGTGAAAATAACTCAGATTAGCACTGTTGCCTCATAGGAAGAAGGTCCTTGGCTCGAACTTGCAGGCTTGCTGGGGCCTTCCTGTCTGGAGTTTGAATGTTCTCCCACGGCCCAAAGACATGCAGATTAAGTCAACCAGCTGCTCTAAATTGCCCATAGGTGTGTATGTGCATGTGAATGGTTGTTCATTTCTGTGTTAGCCCTGTTATAGATTGGTGACCTGCCCAGGGTCTACTCCACCTCTCACCTAATGTCAACTGGGATTGGCTCCAGCTTAGTTTTGCACAATCCATTGATAGCAAAATCATTTTTTGTTAGTAGCAAAGAACTCAAACTTTCAATACTTTCAGGTCATTATGAAACAGATATTATAGATATTATTATTATAAGCCTAATATTGGGACAGAATTCTTTGGTATCAAAGTCAAAATTATGGTATTATATTAGCTTTTTTTGCTCATGATGCTCATAGCATCCATATAATTTTTTCCATCATATTTGATCAATCGCTGGTTGAAATTAACATTTTGTTTAATCAAGTTGTTACAGATGACAGAAATATATTAGTTTCTTTCTCACTAGTCATTTTCTCAGTAAGACAATGAGCTGAATAACCGAAGAACCAATTAGACAATGAGATGGTTTACCAACCAGCCAATCAGACAATGAGTTGGTTAACCAACCAGCCAATCAGACAATGAGCTGAATAACCGAAGAGCCAATCAGACAATGAGCTGAATAACCGAAGAGCCAATAGGACAATGAGATGGTTAACCAACCAGCCAATCAGACAATGAGATGGTTAACCAACCAGCCAATCAGACAATGAGCTGAATAACCGAAGAGCCAATCAGAAAATGAGATGATTAACCAACCAGCCAATCAGACAAAGAGCTAAATAACTAAACAGCCAATCAGTTAATCCAAGGACTTCTATGCTGAAATTAACAATGGTCGCATGCCAAACTGATCATGCTTTTCTATTGTCACTATCAGCATCCAGTTGCTGGACAATAATTAAGGGCTGGAACCCTAAGCTTGGGTCAGTACTTGGTTCACACAGAGCTGTCTGTGTTTCTTAATATGCATGTATTCAGAATGTAAGACACATGATCATGTGTGAGTCTCCCACGTTGCTCTACATTCACTAGCATGGAATCTGTGCTGCAGGAATATACTGGAACTCCTCAGATTTCATCCGCTGCCAAACAGCTTTCTGCAAACTAAATGGCTAACTAAATTGTTCATTTGTTTGTCTGTCTCTTTTGTTTGCTCCTTCTTTCGACTGCCTGGAAGTCATGTTCAGACAGAGTGGTGTGGAAACAGACGCTGGAAAACAACTCCATCACGCTGGCAAGTTTCCCCAAAGCCGCCAGCTCACACAGTGACTAGGTCATAGGTCAGGTTTTTCCATCGATAAACACACGCACACTGATATTCCACATAGAAACAAAAAGTGCTTCTCATAATATCTAAGTAAACACTGATGAATATGAAGTAACCCCAGGGTACAATAATGAGAATTAGGTTAAAATTTAATGAGGTTCAGGCACAGGACAAAAAAACACTTTAAAGTCGCTCTATATTGGTTTTATTAGGTGTTTTATCCTGCTACTTGTGTTAGACGCACTCACACTGGTCAACAACAGACATAAATAACGTAAGACGGAGCACCACTCCATGTTGGAGTATTTTTAAACACACCACTACCATTGTGCATGAATAAACACAGGAACAGAAAGGAGAGATCCTCTTACAACATGTATAACCTGATCTGGAAAAACCTAGTAAATCACATTTTAGTCATTCCGAGACAAAGTTCCATTATATTGAATTATTGATATTAGAGCATGATTATCAGACTGTATAGGATAAGGCACATGTAAACATATTATTATCACTGTTGATTTGTTTACAGCAGGACTTACTAGGTTTTTCCTTACCAAATCTTCCAGGCAGTGTTCAAGCTTCTGTTGTCGTGTTGCTGAGTTTGTACGTAAATCTCTTCACAGCTATAAGACTTTAGCTCCTTAAATACCAGGTTGGAATACCCTGCTGAAAGTACATGCATTCTAGGCCTACATTAAGTCACATATTACTCACTTACTGGAAGGTTTGATGCAGGTCACCATGCTACCATCTCATTGATGATTAAGTCGAGGCAGAATTTCTTTTTTTTTTCTTGACCAGAATTTTCTAACTGTGTGAATGACTTACTGGGGATTTTTGCAATGTTAGTGTGGCTAATGAAGAAGCAAAAACTAGTAAGTCTCAAAATGAGTCTAACTCAATTTTGACCAAAATGTGTCTCGGTAGGTTTTTCCAAACCAGGGCAGTTATACGTATAACATGTGTGCCTCTTTTTGTCTAGACAATAAGCAGTGTGTTGATGTTAAAATGTCATTTCATTTTGTGAGTGGAGCACATACATAATTCACAAAGGCCTCATCTCACATCCATCTTCTAATTAGGCTATATAACAAGATGGAGCAGAAGATTAATACAGCATGCAGACACACACATACCGTACCTCATCACCACCTGTTAGATCTCATCAAATATTCAGCAGCGCTCTCTCTCTCTCTCGCTCTCTCTCTCTCTCTGTCTCTCTGACCCTCCCCACACACACACTTGTCGTTTCTATCCTGTGAAGTCATTCTTCATAGCTGTATATTTTTTTCCCTCCAGTTCCTTTTTCTGAGACTCTTCATATTAACTCGAAATGACTTTTGCCAGTAATGGGTTAAATATACTGGGGCAATGTGCCTCATTGCTTTTATTAGAAATACAGCCTAAGGCTAGGTAATATAATCATTTATACATACATTTAATTCTCAAATCTGATTGGTCAGAAGGTTTAATTTTCTATACCTGCTCGGCTCAGAGAGTAGTTCTTGCTGCAGGACAAATAACATGGTCATATTAATGCGCTCCTTCTTGAACATTATCATTTCCGCAGTAACACAGAGACTTGTATGCTGCCACATAAATGGATTTGTTTTCAATGTGTAATTGTTCACATTGTGAAGTTTTAGCATTTTGGAAGGCTTTGTAAGAGACAGAGCTGTTCTTTTAGTTTTGCTTCATGGAAAAGACTTCAGGACAGAAATCTTTGTGGTTTCTTTCTAACATGATAAGCTGTTTTTGTATTCCTTTTTCAGAGCGAAAAAAGTGATGAGACAACGACTATTTGTGGTAAGACAGAAACCATAGTAAAAAAAAAAAATTGTTAGCACTGGCCAATTGCTGTACTATAAGAGGAATTACTGTTATTGGGAAATAATCAACTTTCTTACCAATGACCAACATCATTGCTTCCCAGGCTGAGCAGCTGACCGGATGTTAATATCTACCCTAATTTTTTTCACTTTTCCCTGTTATTGTCCCCTGAAGTAGCTCTTCTTTAGACGAAGAACTCATCTAAATCATGGTATTGTGCGAGCTAGCACTGTATGTGATGTTTAGCTCCCACTTTGTTGACAATCACTCAACACCAGCTAGTAAGCCGATATCGATCCTCCGGCTCATATTGTTTGGCACTAAAGAACTGTCATTTAAAAAGCTAAACACAAATAACTAGCTAAACAGCTTTAACCAGCTTTAAGTAAGTAATAAATACAATAAGATCTTAAATATAAAGGATTTGAGGCAAAACAGGAGTTAACCATAACTTTCAGAGCTACTCTCAGTGCAATACCATTATATTTAAAACACAGTTTTATTTATTACTTACTTCATGGTAGCTCGCTAGCTATTTATCCATTTGTGTTAGCTAGAGCAATGACAATCCCTCAGTGCCAGAAAACACACAGATATCAGTCTACTGGCTCATCGTGTTGGTCACCCTGCTGACTGAATGTGCCCGCTGGTCCACAATTAACAACAATTATTTATATAAAGATCATGTCTACTTAGCTTTGCCTATTTATAGTGTCGTATTAAACTAAGCAAAAGATAGTTTGCATAATTAACTTCTCTGAAGTAATAGCTTGGTGCTCTCATAAAGCTGTTCTGACACAGTAAGGGTAGTTTTAAAGACGGGAAATCAAAACTCTGGTTATAGTATATTGATGTAAATGATAAATATATGTTTTTAAAATCACAGCTAATATATGTAGCTAATCAGCTAATAAGGCTGAAAGTTTTGACATTTTGACAGGTTTCTGTCTTTCCTGGTTATAGCACTTAGTTTCTCCTTCTTCTTCGTCTGCAATGCTTCATTTTTTTAGTCATCTTATTTTTGTTTCTGTTATTACTATTATTTTAATACAGGGGAGAACAAAGAGCAGAAGAAAACGTTTCAGACAGAGATAATAAAGTAATGAAAGCGGTGTCAACATAGTGGAAATGTGTAGAAATAAATGTAAGTTGTAAGCATGTGTGTGTGTGTGTGTGTGTGTGTGTGTGTGTGTGTGTGTACGTGTGTGCGTGCGCAGTGCCAGCCTCTAAATTGTGCATCTTAAGAAGCTTAGCCGTATCTAATCTAACCATGTCATAGACAGCATGTAAACCTATTAAGACCAGAGTGGCATGGGGAAACGCGACAGGGAGTTAAAGGGGACACAGCCTGAGGATACACTGAGTCAGGGAGCACGGCAGCTCTCTTTCTCCCTGTCTCTCTCCATGTAATTACTATCGATTATGTCTGTCTGATCAATTAGCTTTACATCCGAGGCGTGCTGGCATGCTCACGTCATGTGCCGATCACACTCACGACGTGTGTCATGCAGTGGTCATGTGACTGAAAACTCCCAATACAGGAAGACTGCACTGTTGTAGAAACATAAACATGCACAACCCTGCTGAAAACATAAGGTCATGTCATTACAGCATACAAAGACACTAGACATAAATAATAAAATAATAACACAGTTACGTTTCAATTTTTAGCACAAATTAAATTTTATGTTATAAAATAAAACACAAACAGTGCAACCTGGGCTGCATTTTTTTTTTTATTCATTTAACTTGATATTAGACATTATTTATTTATTAATCATTCTAAGTAACGGTCTTGCATTTGTTCCCAAAGATAAGCTATTTAATGATTTCTCTGGGTCATTCTCAATTCTACTTCCCTGTTCTGACATTACATTTATTCCTCTAACAGCTGAACCAGCTTATTCAGCTGAAATACATCCATGCAGAAATACCAAACACAAATACTGAAGTAATTTAATTACTACAACACCACAGAAAGAAATCCCAAAAGCCCATGTGTCACCAAAAACCACCAGTTGGCCACATAAAAACAACTCCGAGGCTCTATTACACTGCTTCAGCTTGTAGTAAGGTTTATGTCGTAGATGGACACCAGCTAAAGTCGAGGTTGCTCTTATGAATCTTGATCTTGACAGTTGAGCTGCTGAGTCACTCCTGATCAAGGCCTATGGCATCCATCTTGATTCGTACTCAGCTGTAACCCAAACTTAGTGTTGGATCTATCATCAATCCACAGGCACAAAAAAACCTCCCCTAATAAGATAGTCCACTATTACACTTTGATAAGGACCTGACATCAAGACCTGAGGCACTCCTAATCATGCAGGGTGCCTCTGCTAGTCAATCCCAGTGAGATTTGGGCTCGAACAAAGGCTCTATTAACAGAAGAAGCCGTTAGTCCTGCGAGCACTTTGTTCACATTCTGTACAGTCTTTTCCATGACATTAAGCAGAGCTTTCGAAATTACACCAGCGGCAACCATGACTAGAAATGTACAATAGTTCTGTTGGATCACGATGAAAAGAAGCAGAGTAGGGACCAGAGTGGCAGATCTGTAGTAGCGCAGAGAAGGTGATTTTTGTTAGTTAGTGACTGACAATAAATGATCAAGATCCATTCAGAATCGTTTCTTTTCAGCATTTGCAAGTACTGAGTTTTAATAAGATGTTCTCTGCCAATTAGAAGCATGATCATCTGCTACACACCAGCATTAGAATGGGAACATTGTCCTTTGCCCTCAGACAAAGTCTGCAGCTTGAGCAATGCAGCAAAACTGACAGAAAGTTAAAAGGAACAAATTTCACCAGCGCAGCAGAAATATAGCGCTGCAAAGACTCGTTGACACATTAGCAGCTGTAAAGACATGACAAGATCATTAAAGCACAGACTTTCAGCAAACAGATGAAAATGGTTCAGAATGCAGTTGTAAAAGATCTGACTCACAGGCAATTAAAGACTTCTTTGGAGTCATTCATCTTAATTCGATCATTGTTATGAGATCTAGCGCGCTAAAAAAGCAAAGCATTTAGTCAATCGTGTTTTTAAACTTTACCTTATTTTGCGTAGTAATTCTAATACAGCTTACAGTATGATTTTACGGTCTTTAAAACATACAGCACGAATCACACACTCCGAGAGATGAGTTTTTTGTAGAATAACTTGGGGAATGTGACAGTATAGCTGTTGTTTATTTGAAATCAACTATGGCATTTCAAACCACAAAACTGATTCGAGACTCAAAATAGGTTACGGGTTACACTATAAGAGAGAGACATTAGATATGTGCAACTTACACTCTGCTTAGACATCCTGTACAAAAACCACTTCCTGCTTCAAATCACATTCGGCTCAGTAGAGTGCAAATCTCAAGTGCTGCATTTGCAAAAGTACAATATTTAAATCATTTACTTAAAATGTATCAATACCCAAACCCTGGCTTTACCTACACCTACACCTACATTTTGTTTCTTAAGGAATCATAAATATTACACAACAGTGATGGCTGAATATCTACCACTAGCTTAACAAATAAACTATTAGGGTTGAGCCTGAAGTCAGCTGGGATGGGCTTCAGCTTCCCCGCATCCCTGACAGATAAGTGGTATGGATAATGGATGGATGTTTCAGGCCCATACCATTCAGACTCACAATGGTATTTTACATTATCGATCATTGCTGACGTTTTACGGAAGTATCGGGGAAGCAGAGTGGAAAATATCAGCACAAATTCAGATCAAATTTTGCGGGGCATTTCAGTCAGGCGATTTCATGTAATCAACCAACATGGACAAGCTGCATGAATCTACACTCTGGGCTAAGACGAAATCAGCCCCTGTGCGTGCCCAAGCTGTGATGGTCAGGTATCCACATAGTGTTGGCCATAAAGTGTATATTACATTGAAGTCATTGAAGCCAAACCCATTTATACCAGTCACCCTTGCTACACAATAACTCTAATATATATAAATTAGTACGGTATACACTATACAATCTTAACAACTTTAAAAACTAAGCACTGGGCTTGAGAACAGGAGCAGGCCATTAATAAAGCAGGACACATTGTTACATAATAAATTAGAAAGTACTGCTAGATCGCATTTGTGTGACGATTTTCAGTAATCATTAGCGAGCTTCCCTGCATTGTGTCTTCAGGGACATAGCGGGTGCGCCGTCATTCTGCTGGAACTGTGATGACATGACATGCCAGCTCTCACAGCAGTGCCCACCTCATCCCTTACAAACACACAGTCGTAGCTCTATGAGACTGCGCTAGCGTTTCAGTCCAACAATGAGGCATATAAAGCGGAGCTCCTGTGGCCGCCCTCCTGCCTACAGAGTGCGACTGTTGCATGGTAACCTGCATGAAAGAACAGAGAAGAAGAAAGCGGGGGTGCTGAAAATAAAGAAACAGCCCCTCACAGTTTGCCAGGCACATAATGCACAGGATATTCGAGAGGAAGTGGTTTGTAGAACGTAGCAGTCACGGATGTCTGTTACAAAACCGAGCAGGACAAGCCAGCAGGGTGGACATGGGCTAGGGTGTAGCGTTGTCTTCATTAATGAGCGAGGAGAAATGTGTGAGTTGCAAGTTCTGGAGTTTTTTTTAATCACTCCACTAATAGTACGACAGTGACACTACTTTATGTTCTCATTATCAAGCCAGGCGATTAGCATAGGACATCTGCTTTATTCATTTGGCAGATGTTTTATATGAAGCACATTAGAAATGAATAAGGAAATATAACCCAAGTATTCAGGAGGTAGAGGCCTTGCGTCATGGTGACTTTCTGACAGGTGGGATTTGAACTCACAACCTTCCAATTTACCACTGTGTCAAATGCTGAACTGCTAAGCTATCACTTTCCACAGACGCAACTATACATCTGATCTCCCATTTAAACATAACATTTAGCTGGAAAATAAGAAAATAACACTGCCAGCTTATAGCATTAGAAAACGTCTGGTCACCATGGTTTCAAGTCAATGTACAATCTGTTAGAAAGGTAAATAGATTCAGTACACGCATGTGTAATTGCGTGGTCATTCTTTCATGTCCTGATTAACCCCCTTAAGAGCACCTTCTACACCTTCTTTTATAATGATAAAAAATGGCGATCTTTAATATTCCTACTCGGCAAAATATAAAATGTCTCCTAAACTCAGTAATACCCTTAAATAAATTCACTATACTATGCTTTACTATAGTACTCTATAACTGTGGTTCTCAAAGAAGGGTTCATGAAGCATAACCAAGGTGGCGTGCATAATGCATAATGTAGGGGTCCAAGTCTGACGGAGTCCTTATGGATATTAACCTGTTTGAATGGACAACTGCATAAAGATATAGTTTGTAACATGTTATAATACTAGCTATAATTAACAGTAATTTTTCTCAAAGTTAATTAAAAAAAGAAACACAACCACGATTCAGCCATGCTTTTATACAACAGTTCCATAAACAAGAAATTAATATTGAGTCACTGATAGTTTGGATACAATATGGCCAAATGTTTTGTTTATTTTTGCTAGCTGGCTAGGTTGACGCTCGTTGATCTGTATATTCCCATTAAGGTACATCTGGTAATATTGCCTTTTCCTTTTCATCTTCATCTATCAAGCTTTCGTATTTTAAGTCAAAAGTTATATCCGTGAAAAATGTTATCATTTGTTATCATAAAACCAGATCATAAGTTGTTTTGAGGTTCTGAGGTTGCCTTTTGTACTTCATGTCCAAATAGAGCACAGCACTTGCGCGACACTCCCATGTTCCAGCATGAGACTGTAGGAAGCGCAGAGGCAAACCTGTGTGTGAGACTTGATACATGAGTTTAGATATATACAACAGAGTCTTCACTAATGAAAATATTTCCATTTTGCATTCTTTTCTAATGAAATACAAGAAATTTCATGACAAGTTGTTTTACTGCCAACAAATTGAGTGAACAGTGAAATATTTAGATGAATTTCAGAATTTCTTAGTATTTGCGTTGTCCCCTTTTTGCTTTAATGACGGTGTGCGCTCGAGCTGGCATGGACGCCACAAGTTCGTGCAAAACCCGAAGATCCATTTTAGATCAAATCCGTCAGGGTTGTCTGAACACATGCTTCAGTAGAAGAGATTAGACATGAGGAAAATCTGAGCTTCTGTACAAAGTAACATGGTCGATGTCACACATTTGCTTATTCGCTTGTTTTAATTATTTCAAAATTCTAAAAACCAACAACACATGATTATCGTGGGGATTATGATGAGTTCAGAGACACTAACATGTTTAAAGTTCCAGTCCAGGTCCTAAATATCCTGCAGGCCTTCTCTCTCTGAAATGAAAGATAGCTGCAAAATGGTTACATCAGCACGTGTGCGTGTGCGTGCACGTGTGTGCACGTATGTGTGTGTGCGTGTGTGTGCGTGTGCATGTGTGTGGTGCATGTTTTCTATCCTGGTGGGGACCAAATGTCCCCACTAGAGTAGAAATAACTGACAGTTTTTGAATGTGTGAGGACCCATAAAGAAAGTTGCTTTAAAAAGCCAAAATATTTCTGGTTACATTTAGCATAGCATTAACTATCTGCATTAATAATTATGCTACTGAAAGGTCCTTACAGGAATAGTAAGACAGATGTGTGTGTGTGTGGGGTATGTGTAAGAAGAGGAGGCTCTGGCCTTGACTACACTAATCACATTACTAACTTCTTACTGACATAGCACGATGACACAGCAATGCAACACACATACCCTCATACAGAGACACACCGTTTCAGTGATGTCACGTTCCTGGCTCAGTGCCCTTGGGGCATCCTGGCACACAAATTACACTTTGCCCAGCATCAGTAAAAGCACAGCGTAGCCAATTAGTCCTGCTCAGATAGCGTGAACGCACCAGACAGGTAGGTCAAACATGAGAAGGACACTCCTTTGACTTTGATTTGACTTTCCTTTGATGGTATTTACCCAGATACCCACAGACACACCCCGATAAACTTTCTGCAACATGACTCATACAATCTGAGACCTGAACTCCCAGGCATGTCAGAGAGCTGGGGGGTCTGTGAGGAAGCCGAATGCATCCCAGAGATCCTGCAAAGTGAACTTTAAAGATGGGTTATTTATGAAGCATGTTGGAGCAGTGCATTAAGAAAGATAAGACATCCAAAAATAGATTTGTTTCATAAGTTATATCTGTATACAGTCTCTCGCTATGGTAACAGTGAAGAGCTGCGCACTTCAAACCTGGCTTATGTTACACGACTTTTCATGATTCACAGTCACTCGGCTCTAGTGTGCATATTTATGAAGAGGTTGGAATCGAAGTTACTGATACAGAGAATTGAGAAGCACGGAGTTTCATTTCTTGCCCCCTGATTGAGTTTCATGCCAGTCCTGCCAGGGAGTACAGCAAATGTTTGATTTTTTTTTTTTCTACCAGACTCCAGATATAGTCTAATAGTGTATGCCGGTCAATGATCCAAACCAAACATTCATTAACTCAATAGTTAATGAAAAGTGAGAGTAGAAATCCATGTCAGTCTATGACATGTGTCACCATGGGAGTGGGCCAATGGCACGTCTGGCACTGACCAAACAAAAAGTGTTGGATCTGATTCCCAGGGCTACCTTTCAAACTCACAAAATCAAACTGTTGCTGACAATGACGCTTTTTGCTTGCTATTCTGATTAAAAGTTTATTGTGAAAGCAACAGCAATGAGTTAAACATCTACCAGCAAATAAGATCATATAGCAGAGATGGCATAAATCCAATATGCTGGTGTCAGGCTGATATCAGCAAAAAAAAATGGTGGCTCGGATATCAGAGAAATCATATCATGGGTATCAGGTCCTGTAAAAAATGGTAAAAAATTGGATTTGGAAAAGTGAATTTCTTTTGTTAGGATTGATTTAATGTTTATACTTTACGCTTTACTGTATTAATTATATTTACCGTGTAAGTGATTTTCGTGCGAAGAGTTCAGCTGTGAAGTGCTTCATTAAAAAAACTTGTAATACTTTTGAAAGAAAACAATAACGGATAGGAATCGTTATTGTCTGATACTCAAGGTTTCAAGAACAGAAAAGAAAAAGTGGTATTGTGCCCTCTCTATATGCAGCAGTAATCTGTATTATTATCACTGTAAAAGGTTTGAAATGTTTTTAAAGTTACATTAACCCACGCTATGGAGTGACCAAGGATACTGGAGCCGTGAGGCAGCAACGCTACCTGCTGCACCATTACACCCTATTAAATAAACAAATACAGAAATATCCCACATTTCACAGAGAATATAAATCTTCTATGCTGCTTTTGGAGAAACTCAATCTATCCAGATCATATTTTCTGACTCCATCCATCTCTCCAAAATAATCCATCCATCCATCCATTATCTATACCGCTTTATCCGTCTGGGTCGCGGGGAAGCTGGAGCCAAGAGGCGGGGTACATCCTGGGCAGGTCGCCAGTCCACCACAGGGCCAACACAGACAAACAGACACACACGCTCGCATTCATACCTATGGGCAATTTAGAGTAACCAGTTGACCTAATCTGCATGTCTTTGGACTGTGGG
>JAQQZR010000004.1:11400761-11416347 GCA_030068235.1 Notoglanidium macrostoma
TTGATCATCAACCAAGAATCCCCTACTGTTACTTAAAGTAAATAAGGCACAGCTTAGGCTACTCCTAATATTTCATTATTTACTTGAACATTAATTTAACATGCCAAAAAAAGGGTTAATTTTGGGGGCATATAACAAAAGAATAAGGTTTTAGCAAAAGTGGGACATTGTGTGATGGCAATGGGGCTGACGTTACCTACTCCAGTAAGGAGTACACTTCACGTTTACTGTCTATGGCTGTACTGACGATTCACGTCACTTGCGTGTGGTTTGTTGTTGTAGGTAACCCGGGAAACCCTAAATGGAATTTCAGTGGTGTGTGTATTCTCAAATCGATCAAGTGGAATGGATTCTTTCGCAAAGCAATAGAAACAGTGCTAGGTGAACTAATATTTTATGTTAAATGTGGGATGGTCCAAACGAATAATTATGAAATGTGAGGGGGACACGTCCCCCTCAGTTTAATGGCGGCGACGCCCATGCATCCATGATTTTGTATTTAATATTTAAAGCAGTATTTAGGCAGCCAAGAATCTCCTGTGTTCAGAAAACAGCCCCAATTGATGGCAAGACAGACATTTCTTTTGAACTCCAGAAATATCAACCACATTAGCTCACATGAGGTTTCAGCAAATCTTTCAAAGTATACATCTTGAGCACAGGTTCCCAACCCTGGTTCTTGGGTACCCCCTGTACTGCACATTTACAGCCATAACATTAAAACCACTGACAGGTTTTAACCACTGACACTGACCAATCTCATTGGCACCTACCAAGGGGTGGGGTAGATTAGGCAGCAAGTGAACAGTCAGTGCTTGAAGTTGATGTGTTGGAAGCAGGAAAAATGGACAAAAAGCGACTTTGGCAGGGAACAGATTGTGATGTCGACTGGGTCAGAGCATCTCCAAAACAGCAGGTTTTGTGGGGTGTTCTGGATATGCAGTGGTCAGTACCTACCAAAAGTGGTCCAAGGAAGGACAACCAGCATACCAGTGACAGGGTCATGGCCACCCAAGACTCTCTGATGTGCATGGGGATCGAATGCTAGCCTGTCAGATCCGATTCCACAGAAGAACTACGTAGCAAATATTGTTGAAAAAGTTAATGCTGGCTATGATAGAAAGGTGTCAGAACACACAATGCATCTCAGCTTGCTATGTATGGGGTTGCGTAGCTGCAGACCAGTCAGAGTGCCCATGCTCTCCCCTGTCCATCATCGAAAGCACCTACAATGGGTATGTGAGCATCACAACTGGACCATGGAACAATGGAAGAAGTTGGCCTGGTCTGATGAATCACATTTTCTTTTACATCCCGTGGACAGATGGATCAAAAGATGGCACCAGGATGCTTTATGGGAAGAAGGGAAGCTGGCAGAAGCAGTGTGATGCTCTGGGCAATGTTCTGCTGTGAAATCTTAGGTCCTGGCATTCATGTTCGTGTTACTTCGATACGTACCACCTACCTAAACATTACTACAGACCAAGTACACCCCTTCATGGAAACGGTATTCCCTAAAGTCAGTGGGCTCTTTCAGCAGGATAATGCTCTCTGCCACACTGCAAGACTTGTTCTGGAATATTTTGATGGACATGACAAAAAGTTCAAGGTGTTGACTTGGCCTCCAAATTCCCCAAATCTCAATCCTATTGAGCGTCCTTGGGATGCGCTGGACAAACCTCACAACTTACAGAACTTAAAGGATCTGATACCACAACACACCTTCTGAGCTCTTGTGGAGCCCATGCCTCGACGGGTCATAGCTGTTTTGTTGGTAGAATGACTTACACAACATCCACTTCAACACAGGAAGGGCTGTTTATTACCTGATTAATTTGATTAGGGTGCAGAGAAACACTCAAATTTGCAGGACCAGGGCAGGAAACCTAGATGTCTTATTACTGATTAGTTACAGCATTGCAGTCTCTCCAAAAAACCTAGATACTGTAATCACGAAGCTTACTAATCCATGGTTATATTGTAGTGTACTTTCTTAGAGAGAAGTGTGTAGTAATTGTAACACTCCATACCCTGTGGTGAACTGGATTTCCATCCGGGATGTATTCTCAAATGCTCAGTGCTCCCGTGATAGGCTCCAGATTCATCATAGCCCTGACGAGGATAAAACAGTAACTGAAAATGAATGAAAAAAATTATTTTTGATACACTGCCTACAATGATTTAATCATTTCCAAAATTTACTCGATTTGCACTAAAATCTTTTGAATTTTCCAAAAAAGAAGGTGCAACAAAATTGAATGATTGCCTCTATTGAATAGGTTGCAAAAATGACATACATACATCTAATCCCGTCTTCTAAAACTTATTCTAATGTGAAAAAACAGTATTTTGATACAATTACTTAATCTAGTAATATCAAGTTTTTACCACTGAAGGATTGCACCATCATCACTGTTCATTACAGCAACACCAAAGAACATAACATTACTTTTTGTGACCTTTAGCCACTTCTGAGCTGTTTATCCACCAGCGGCCTCTGCCCTACAGAATCCTTCAAGTGAAATGTTATTTAGGCAGTTGCAGACACACCATCCTGCAACAAGCAGACAACATGAAAAGACCTAGAGGCAACAGAAAGGTCAGAGCACAAAATTGGATATTCATAACAGTGCACAAGATGGCATCCACATCTCCTTTAAAGGAGAACTCTAGAGAATAAACCATTCGTATGGCATCTTGACTGTGAAGGTACAAGCACAAGAAGAGATGAATGTTTAACTTGATTTAATCTGTTAATGAATGGAACCAGAAATGATCTGGACGTGTATTGCATATTGCATACTGTATTAACATATAAGGTAAAGAAGAAAAAAAAAAACGTGTGAATTCTACACCAATTCTATATTGATATTCAGGTTTCTCCTACCTTATAGTTCACAGTTTTGCTTTCTCTGCAGCTGCTCAGTATTCAGATTGTAACATATGCGTAACAGATGAGAAAAGATCAGTCTACTGAATGTAAACACAGGAAACATAGTTTACATTCTCTGCTAACTTAATAAATGTTACAAATGAGACCCATATATGTTTTAAAATGTGAGGACATTTAACTGTGTACATATTGGGTCCTGTGTTAGTCGTATGGCTTGTAAACCTTTCTGTAATAGCAGGTAGAAGTAATACAAATGTTATTTGTACAGTTTACTGGACCCTACAAAATAGCCTTTAATTACTTTTAACTTATATAATGTTTAATGATTAATGTCAGAGGACATTCAGAGGACATCTGAAGGACAACATTTTATTAGCTGAGGGGTTTGAGGAACATGTTAAAGCAAAGAAAATTAATTGTACATTATCACCAGTAGGTGGCACCCAAAGCTTATTTCCCATCTTCAAAAAAAAAAAAAAAGAAAGAAAACGCCCAGAAAAATCTTTTGCTTTATTATTACTTTTTTTTTGGAGTCTGTAAATATAATTAACTTAATACATTCCCTGAGAAAGTAAATTGTCTAGGAAAGTTTTTTTTTTTTCAACATTGAGTACAATGTAAACAAGTGCACATAGGGCTACATCACCAAATCACCAATTACGAAAAGAAAAAAACAAAAACATTTAAAGGCCACACAGTTTAAAAATTTTGAATTTGTCTGCAAATACCACAATAATGGTCTCAGAAAGTTATTTTATCATAGGACTAACCGAAACAAATGCCGGATAGTTTCAGGTCTCACACACCACCTGCCTTTCGTGAGAACATTTCCACTCAGAGCAACTACAGTATTTACGTGCTCAGCATGGAGATCCTTCCTGCCTTCATGACTCCTGTTTCTTTGTTAGACTTTGATGGAGCTGGAGATAATCTGGGTTTCTCCCAGGTGCAGCACACCTCCCACACCTAAATAATTGAGAGCACTCGTTCTCTTATGTCAGCCTCACATACCTCTGAGAAGCTGCATGGCTTCCAGTAACCACTGGATTGAAAAATAACAGTGCATACACACCAAAGACAATGTTGAATAAGTGAATCTGGAGGCTAGTCATTGGGGGAAAACAAGTGTTTTGATAACACCATCTCACCATCATTTCATGCCATGGAGTGGAGAAAGATGTTAGTCATGCTGTGGGCACTTTCTAGCCTGTTGATTCCTGTAATACTCTGTGCAATATCTTTCTATCTCACCCCCTTCCACCTCCCATTTACCCCCCACCCCAATCTCTCTCTCCACCATTCGAGTGGTAACAGGTACGTAAGGTTTTTTTTTCCCACTGCTTTTCAGATGAAGGAAATCTATTGTTACCATGCTGACTGACATCTCTTAAGCCCGCTGAAACTCTACCTGCCTGTCTACTCTTACGCTGCGGCAGAATGGAGGCCCATGCCCCGGCCCTCACTGACATCTCTCGCTCTGTCGTCTGATCTGTGCCCTGTGTGTCAGCTTAGGAATGTACATTTATAGCCATTAGCCATGAGAAGTCATTATGGATTTTATGTGATTGCTGAAATATGGCTGTTTTTCACCTCTGGTTCTTCTTCGGAACTTCGACCCCTTACTCAGGCTTTCAGTCAGGCTTTTAAGTAGGGCAGTAAAAAAAATGCCAGGCTAATCTAGCTGAGTTGAATTAGTGGCATGGGAAGAAAGAGAGAGAGAGAGAAGACAGCTAAAAATCTATAGCTGAGTGAAGAACACAAGGCTGTATGTGGAAGACCTGTGAATGAAGAACATTTTCCCATGTGGTTTTAGTTATTGTGGTTTTGTGCTGTCTGTTACTTCTCAAAGTGACTTACAGCATGTGTGTTCGACTCCTGCTCTCATTGCACACATGCCCATAATCTGAGTTGCAGGGGTAAATCAGGACTTTGTACATTTACCAGATCGGTGAGCTGTCACAGGAGCATTCAATACAGCATGTATAAATTCTATACAGACATACTGAAGAAATATTCTTAAGGGTACCACTATAGCATTGAGCAAAGGTTCCACTCTCAGAAAAAGTTTATTTTTTATTTATTTATTTTTTTTATGTTAAAATACCTACCAGTGTAAGTCACATTTTGGATAAACAGAAAAACTATCAACGAGATGATTATTATGCTAGCATAAACCAAAAAATTCTATTATTCTTTCGGTTATCTTCAATAACTGCTCCATCCTGGTCAGGATTGTGGAGGTCCGGGAAGATATCTTGATGGGAATGCCAGTCCACTGGAGGCTAACATTTACACACATTATCACATTTACACACTCATTCACAACTAGCGGCAATTTCCCATAACCAGTCCTCCAACTTGCATGTTTTTTTGAGATGGGAGGAAACCAGAGAACCCACAGAAAATCCCCTTACAGACAGTAACCTTATCTCATGATCAATTAAGAGACCCTGGAGCTGTGAGGCCGTAACGGTACACACTGTACAACTGAATACACCAGGAAAATGTCATTTTATTTCTTACAGATTCTTAGATTTGTTGCCACAAGCAAATTCAGAGTTTACCTGACTGCTGTGTGAATAGTTTGATGTACTGCTGAGCATTAGCGCTTACTCCTGCTTTCCTATTTAGTCGTGACTCTGTGTGTGTGTGTGTGTGTGTGTGTGTGTGTGTGTTTAGCTGTTGTACTCTGTTCCTATGAAACAACCTCAGCTCTGCTTCTAAATGTGTCTGTCTAACAAGGCATGCTTTTCTTTTGTCATGACCCTTTAAAATGTTCTGAGTAGTTACTGATATTATGCTAATAATTGTTAGTGTATATAATAATTTTTATTGTGCTATTATTTATACTGAGTACTAGTGCTGTACGTGTGCAATAGTTTCTGGTTAAACCTGCAGCACTCCTTCTTTATCACTCAAAACCTGTTTTGATGACTATGTTTATAAAACACCTACATGCTTAACATCAAGAAATGTAGATTCTTTGAATATGCAAATTGGAAACAGCCCCAACCTCACATGCCCCTTGGTGCATCGGTTTTGCATAGGTTGTATTTGCATATTGGAACATGATTGGCTGTTATATTTTCTTATCCAATACTCTTACCTATGCCATGTTTTGCACTAAATCAGACTTTTTTCCAGGTGTTTCTTAAAAGGACACGTTGAAACTGGAGCAATGACAATTTTCACATTTTTAAATGAATTCCCGTAAAAAGAAGTTCATCATCAAATACATTTTATAAGGTTTCGCAAGATTTCAACAGCTTGGATTGGATTCTGCCTTAAAAACGTAACTCTGGATAAATGAATCAGACAAATTAAGACGTGTAAATGTAAATATCCTTAGTAAAAATATTTCACTGTGTACGGGAATATGAAATATAACATTTTGACATTGCCTTCAACATCGTCTTTACACTGACATCTGATTTACATTCATCATATTTGCACCACAGGGCAAAGTAGAAGGAAAAAGAAAATTCCCAATAAGTTTTAATTTTATAGCTGCAATCATTGTCCAGTGTCTCAAAACCATACAAAATAAATATACATATTTTACAAGAATTCCAGTGTCTTATGGAAAAGTGTGAAAACACAAGCAACATTTTGTTCAGGACTGGTTCAAACACTGGAGTGGTTATAACAGAATTGGAAACAGAAGGACAGCACTAAGAGCACAGTGTTTTCTTATTGTACAGTCCTCTTATGTTCAGTTAAAAATTTCATAAAAACATGGCAAACATTCATTTTTCATTTTAAGAAATCACAGAGCTAACTCTTCACATTTCATAATTTACTCTTCTATAAAAAATATCGCATCTTTGTCTGTTCAGGGAAGTGTGCACCAGAAGACGGTGAACTGAAGTGTGTAATCTCGTGTACTCTAAGGCACCAGAGTGAACCAAAAGCTCACTCCGTTAACTTGAACTGAGTACAAATCCCAGCATTGTGATTTTGTATAGGATAATATTTAGAATTGCGTGTTACCTTAGAAAATCCTTATAAAAATGTGCCTGAAAACTCACAAGAAACTGTCCATGTACAAAATAGTCATTTTCACCAGTATCTACATAATTACAATTAAAAAATAAAAAAAAAAACTCCTCTCGGAGGACAGACGAACAGACTAGGGCACTTGGTGAAAAATGCAGATCATATTTGCATTAACTAAATGTCTTTTTTCCACACAGGTCTCTCGTGACTCAAGTGAAGTCTTTCCCACTCATTCGGTTTAGATAAGTACTAGTGATAACATCCTTTATCAGGTTTTGTAGTTTTTAGCTCGGCATTATGGGGGATGTAGTTTCCATTTCTTGCAGCGGTTTGGCACAGTGCGTTTCCCCCTCAAGATCAGTTTCATACGTTCCCCTTTTTTCATTTATATTCCTGTCCCATGCAGGCCGAAGTCTGCAGTAATACTGTTCTCCACTGGAGTGTAGGATATAAAGAGGTTGAGAAAGAGAGGCCAGGAGGTCCATAAAACATGTTTATCATTCAATCTTTCAATCTGTTCATCCTTCTCTCCACTCCTCTTCTCTTCTCTATTATGGGGAGAGCTGCCATTACGCAGGGAGAGACTCCTCTGGCTTCCTGCTGGGTCAGATTGAGGTTTCGTTACTGCCTCTGTGATAAAAAAAAAAGACAGGGAAAGTGGGAGATGGAGAAAAAGAAAGAAAGAGACATAAGAGATGGAGCAAGTGATAACATGCTGGTTAGATGGGTTTTCAAGCAGGGCTACAGGCAGATGGGACAAAAGTCCATGCATAATTGCAAGTAAAGAGAGAATAAGCTGTATTCAATAAACGAAACTGCATGCCAGAGAGTAGTTGAACTGGAGTAATTGAACAAATTTCATATTTTTCACAAGCACAGAAGTTTGCGTTATGTCATATTATTAGGGGTCACATGACTACTTACTCTGAGTCTGACTGGTTGCCTCCGTTGATGTTCAGGACCATTCCGTTCTGCTGCTCTCTGGGAGGCAGGACCCTGTGGGGGGGTTTAATGAGGACGTTGTGACTGTTAACTCCATCATTGGAAGTCACAGACGGTGTGCGTGAGGAGATGGTAGGAGGGTTGTAGTCTGAAAGTTTCTCTCTCAGTTTGTTCTTCATGTTCTTGTCTGTAAGTGGTGGATTATACGTGATCTTGTTCTTCAGAATGCCTGTGGACAAAGAGGAGTTAAAAAATTAATGAATAACAGTATTTCAAAAACACAGGACTCTTCCAATAATGTTTATTTTTTTGCATTATAAAATAAAACCAAACCCATCTATTCATCATCCTTCTACCTACCTAGCTTTCCATCCATCCAACCTCCAGTCTATCCATTCTATCCATCCACATAACTACTCATATGGCATGCATCCTGCCATCCATGTTTTCAACCTATGTATCCTCACACCCATCCATCCATCCATATAGTATCCCAATCCATTCCATCTACATAGCCCTGTAGCCTGACGTCAATCCAACTACCCATCCATTCATCCACCATTCCATCAATCCCATCTACATATAACATTTGTAGCCTCACGTCAATCCATCCATCTATCCATCTAGCATACCATCATACATATAATCTATGTAGCCTCATATCCATCCATCCCTTTCTCCATATAGCATTTCAACCCATCCCAGGCAGCTACATGTCATCAATGTAGCATCACATCAATCCATCTATCCGTACATCTATATATATCTATTCATTTTTCCTTATAGCCATGCACATATCTATCCATATAGCATCATATCCATGTGTACCCTCCATATGTAGCACACATCCATCCATCCATCTAGGAGAAATGGAGAAGCTTTATAGGTATCAATGTTAGTTTCCTAATTTGCTTGGTGTTCCATTTGTATCTGCTAACAAACAAGAATCGTATGTTCAACAAACGGTTATATTAAATCTTAATATTTTTCCTCACCCTTTCTCTGTTCTGGCTGGTGGTTGCTGTTTGTCTGGTTGGTGGTTCCTCCATCTTTGCTTGAAGAGTCCTTATCATGTGGTGTTTCTCCTATGTGGTTCAGCTTGTTCTCCGGATGGAGCTCCACATTCACTTTAGTCTCCACCCTTAGCCTGTCTGCCCCTGCTGCCTCCTCACTGTCACTCGCAGTTGTGGCCTCAGCGGGCCAGTACGGCTTCATGTGATTTGACACGGAGTCCGCTGGGTCATAAAAAAGTGGGAGAAATAACTAACCAGAACACATGAGAACGAAAAGCATTTATCTTCCAAGACTAACTTATTTATATACAGCGATTTAAAAAAATACATCAATACAGCCAAGTGCTGATCAATAAATAAAGTGCAGAACCTTTTGGAGTGCTGTGTAATGGCTGTCGCTCATTGTTCCACTTGGGCTTCATGTGGACTTCTTCATCATCGTCCTCACTGTCGGAGGAGTGCGACGAGGCATAGGAGCTGCTGTGCTCATCCACAGAAAGCTCGCTGTCCGAGTCCGAGTCTGATATCACCACACAAACGCAGCTGTCACTCAACCATTCAGCTTTTAGAAACACTTTTTGAGAAACCCGTATCATAAAACAAATTTATTCAGTTTAAAAGAGAAATATGAAGGTAGGATCGCGTACCATCTGCCTTAGTGCCATTGCGATGGAACAGCGAGCCATCGATGTCTGTGTGTCCAGCTTTAGCTGTTCCTGAGGAGACACTGGGCTTCTGGTCATCTCTGTGGTTGTGAGGAGAGAGAGAGAGAGAGAGAGAGAGAGAGAGAGAGAGAGAGAGAGATTGATTGAGTGTGTGGGAGAGATGGGATAAATAGAATAGAGTTGTTAATAGGATAAATGTTATCCTATTTATCCATCCATCCAATCTATCATTTCATATGAAGAAGTGTTGACTTATTTATTATTTAACTCTTCCAACAAGTAGCAAACCGAGATCTAAAACAGCACGTAGGCTTGTTGCACAGTACACTATGGCTGTCTTATTTGGTGATTTTAATGATGAGTTAAAAGTTAATGATACAGTGTAAAGCTGACTAGCCTGGCTACCCCTGCCGCGAGGAGATGACTTCCTGTATAAAAAGGTATAATACTGAAACCGCAGTTGTGATTCTCAGGCTAATAAATTACTTTCACCAACCTGATACCGATCTCAACAACCCCTATTGGTAATTCTAGGGTTTTAGGTGTGTAGGTACAACAGAGCGCTGCAGTTCAGACACCTGATGACTGATATGTTAGCTGGAGGCACTTAAGCTGCATGTCCGAGTCTGTTCTGGATGGGCTCGAAATTTCCCAAACACTTCCGACTCTGCCTTGGTCAGACATTGACTGCAGATTAGAAGGGTGTTGGTGTTTCCTGTTCTTAATATGACTTCATCACAATTTGAATTTTGCCTGATTAATGATATAACAACTGATATGAGTTGTAACATGGATGTGTGCAGTGTAGTTGTGTGTTAGTATGTGTGCGCAAAACTGATGTTGAAGAGCTGAGGCAGAGCCATGCGCTTGAGCCAAACGAGTGAGGACTGTTTTACATGAAATCATAAAAGGTTTGAGTGGGTGTTAGACATTCATATGAAAAAAGAAAGAAAGATAAAGAGATAATGAGAGTGCAGGAATGAGTGAAAAACAGACAGAGACGGTGAAAGAAAAAGAGAGGAAAGGTGTGGCAGGGCCATGCACGCTGTTACCTGAAAGCGTAAGCGAGGTGGCCGCTGTGGCTCTTGGCTGACCTGATGGTGCTCTCCAGGGACACGGTGGACTCTCCGATTGCTGAGCGGAAGATTGTGCCATCCTCTGTGTATGTGTTGTTGCAGTTCAGAGAGCGCTGGGAGTGGGGAAGAAGAAGATTGAGGATGCACCAATGCAAGCAGGAATAAAAAATAATACACTATTATACTGAATAATTATTTGTTTAGTAATGCCCAAGAAGCTACTAAAAATCGCATAGTCTCTATACCATGACTATAAATTGGAATGGTCTGAATTTCTTTTCAACACTTTAAATCTTTGCTTAAATGTTAGCTCTCATATTGTACTCTGAATTTAAATAAAATATCGAATTAAACTAAAATCTGTTGTTATTCAAACACAAACCAACTTTATGAGTATACTGCAAAAAAGAAAAAGAAAAAGAACGTGGATCATCGATCTTTGTGAGGTGAAGCATGGAAATATTAACAAGCTCTTTGTGTAGGAATAAGTCACTGTGCTGGTTCTAATCATGCCAAATGTCACCTTCTTGTAAGGTAGAACACGTGGTCATTACAGCTTTTTCATTTGAGTACCAGTCTTAAAGACTGATATGCTGAGGCTGTGTAAAATGTCCCTAATTGGCAGCTAACATTAAAGTTTAAAGTTTCCACTGATCACCCGAATTAAGCAGGTACGACCTTCCTGTCATTAGCCGGCTTTTAGGAGACCTTTAAATGATACTGAGCCTTATAAAGGCCAAGTCTGTCCAAATACATCTTTAAGACTGATACTCAAATGATCAGGCTTCCTGTAATGAACACAAGTGTTCACCTGATCAGCCTTAAAGGATGGAGACATTTTATTTCCTGCTCATGACTGTATCTTCCAGGGAACCGACACCTATTTAACATTTAGCTAATATTTACATGCAATGGCTTGCAAACAATGTAGTTTCCCAGTCCGAACTATAGAGATGAAGGTTTTGAATATAAAACACACCTGTCGACATGCGCTGAAATGCAGACAGGCTTTCTAATCATTTTTATATTGCCCAATCAAATTGTTAGTGTGCTTTGCGGTGGTACACAGCCTGAGACAATATTCGCTTCACCTATTCCATAAGTGAAATCTGTCACAAGTAGACACAAGCGGCGTTACGGTATCAGTCGTGAATCCTGATTTATATTTCATATTCTCAGTCGTATAACAGGAATCACAATGTTCAATAACGATAGATAAGTCTGATAGCTGGATAGATTAGCACATGCCAATCTATATAATCAGGGAAAAAAAAACATCCACAAGTTGTTCACTATTAAAAGTCTGACTTTCAAGCGAAGGTGTACTTTCAAATACATTACACCATACTGTTTTCAAGCTATAATGTCTCAGACAGTGTGACGCATTAATGTTGTTAGTGAGAGACCACTGTGACCACTGTTCTGCTACGTATCACCTTCCGCCACTTACAGTCAGCAGAGACGCGCGTGTGGTGGTCGACTCATCCGGCACTGGCTTCTTCCCCGTGAATACGAGCTTCAGGTTCTTTCGCACTTCTTTACTTAGCACACAGTGGAAAAGGAAAATGAAAATTCCCTGCAAAAACACAAGAAATCCCGATAAATGTTACATACTGATGTGTAATTCAAAGACATCTCTATATCTTAGCTCGGATCAAGCTATTCGTTCTCTAGCTATTACATAACATCAAGAAAGCATTTAGACAGAAATGTAGAGAAACGGAAGTACAATGTTCCAAGTAATAAATAAAGATCAACTAAATACTAGATATATATAATAACATTAAATGCTGTCATATTTGTAGGAACCTGCTCGAATCAAGGGAAAAAATATCACAACTTATCAGAAAGAAAGAGATTCTAAATAAATAAAAAGATATATTTTTGTGTGTTAGTATGAATTTGAACCTAGCCTTTATAATGGGTCCAAATACCTTTAGATGACATAACTTCAACTAGTTAATTTTACACACACACTATGCTATGTGTACTCAGTAGTAGTAGTAGTATTTCCATTTTCAGCAAGGTGAACGCTGAGAAATTAACTTCAAGCTAAGGAAAAGTAAAGAAATATTATTAAAAGTTATTTTCACCTACTGATTAAATGCTCTGTTGAAATTTAGAAGCCAAAGTGTTTCATAGCCTTTTATTAGCATTAGTATAGATAACTCACCTGTAAACAGCTGAAAATGGCAAACAGGTAGTGGAAGATCATGACATCACTGTTAACAGCCATGAGGCCTAAGAGCCAGGTAGCACTGATGAGCAGCAAGAGCAGGAAGGCCATGCGCAGCGCAGGACTGGACACACACATACACAGAGAAATATATAACTCTGAAGACCATTATATTATAAGCCCTGAAGGTACTCAAATCTGAGTGTATGGATAAAGTAACTCACACGGCTCCAGACTTCTCGAAGCTTCGGCGCCTGCGACCGCATGATGCCTTGGCTGCCAGCACGAAGATCACCATGTTCACCTGCGGCACAGGTCATGCCAAATGTGCGAGGGGTCAGTGAGACAGTAAATACAGTTACAAAGTATAACGTCATATTTAATAAAGAAATGGCTGAAGAAAGCAAAATAACACGTAAAGATACTTCAGTCTCTGTCACCGTTTCATTTTCCTGTGTGTGTGTGTGTGTGTGTGTGTGTGTGTGTGTGCTTTATGTTGCAATGCACTGACCAGCACAACGACGGCGATGGGCCCAGCGAAGCTCCAGATCAGTGTGTCATGGACAGACAGCCAGCAAAAATCTGGGTTGCCATAGCCCTGTGGATCTAACCCAACAGCTAGACCTGCAAACACACACACAGAAGATTATACAAACATTGCATGAGGGGTTCAAATTTAAAGGGAGCAGATTATGGGCTGAAGAAGAGCATGCCTGGCTCTTCTTTGTTCTCCATTATGTGTGTGCTAGAGTTGTTTTCGCTCTGGCTTTGAGAGGCTGCCAGAGGGGTAAGTGACACCCTGATGGGTCCAGCCCCTAAGAGGAGATGTTCTAACCAGACAGAGAAAGAAGGAACGAGAGAAAGAGAAATTCTGAGGTGGAAGAGGGAATGAAGACAGGAAATTAGAGAGGATGCTTGAGAGAGGGAGACGGAGAGACAGAGAGAGAGAGCGAGAGAAAGAGACATGCTCCTATCCAAAAGGGATTACAGCGATTTTTCAAAGAAGGGACAAGTTCCAGCATGACTTCACGGTGGTGTGGTTTGTGTTAAGTGTTTTTACATGTCTGTGTGTTTGTGTGTGTGTATTTACAGATGTACACCAGTTTATTTACCTGTCTTGTACCTACATTCATTGCAAGGGGGCTGACAATTTGTTCAGAACAACAGTGTACTTAATTAGATTTCTGTGATAATATAGCTAACGAATGTAGCTACAATGCATAGACTGGTGACAAATTAAACGAAAAATCCACAGAACGTGTCTTAATAATGTGCTGGGCCACCACAAGCCTCCAGAACAACTTCAGTGTATCTTGGAATAGGAACTGTACTAGAGGGATGAACATCAATCTTCTAAAATCTATTCCTTATGGTGTTTAGTCTAACATGTCGGTCCAAAATTTCCCATAGGTGATCAACATAACCTGTGTGTGTGTGTGTGTGTGTGTGTGTGTGTGTGTGTGTGTGTGTGTGTGTGTGTGCGTGTGTGTGAGACTAACCTGTGATGATAGCAGGGATGCCCCAACCGATGGCATAGTAAAAGCGCATGTGGCCGTGGTTGATGTTGCGCATCTCTGTGAGCATGCGGTAAATGTGCAGGCCTTCCACAAACATCCAGGCAAATGTGCACATGTAGAAAAAGTGCAGCAGGATTGCAATCACTGTACACACAAACTGCACACATAGTACAGAGAGACAGAGAGAGAGAGAGAGAGAGAGAGAGAGAGAGAAGAACGGTATGTCAGAAGTGTCACAAGGGCATTTGGGGTGTAGCTAATAAGGCTGTTGTGGTTGACCTGATTGTAGTTCTCAGAAAGAGAGAGAGAGAGAGAGAGAGAGAGAGAGAGAGAACATTTGGAGGGAAAATCTTTTCAGAGCTAGATTAAAGTGAGAGTGATACAAATCTATAACTTCATGTGCATATCATCAGTAGCATTCCACTGCACATTTACCACACACACACACACACACACACACACACACACGCACACAGAGAGAGAGAGAGAGAGAGAGAGAGAGAGAGAGAGAGAGAGAGAGAGAGAGAGAGAAAGGGGGGGTGCACAAAGTGTTTTTACACAGCCATTCAAATATTGGAACCAGGCCAAATAGGACCATGAAACTTGGTATATAATTTTATCTCATGCTTATCAACTCATTTCTGACTAAGTGTAGTGGGAGGCATTTATTGATTGTTTTTGAGACCTCTGTGGCAGTTGAGTAATAAAACACCACAATGTGACGAAGGTTCTTGACATGGTATGTATAAATAATCAGAATTCAACAGGTGCTAGCTCCGCCCTCACATTCTGTCAGTTCCTTTTGGTGCCAATTATGCACAGACCCTGAACAAAATCCTACCTGGAACCTTTAATACCAGACTAGGTAGCAACAGAAAAAGCAAAGTTCCAGTTCTCTGATATTTAATGGACTGAAGAACATTCAACAGACCTGCACAGCCCTCTGGACCTGTTTACAAAACTAGAACTGTACATGGGAAGTACATATCTTATTACTAGTTTTTTATATGGTAAGATTATTTAGCATGTGGATATAAGATATTATAAGTAGCTTCACTAGTAGACACCAGTCCCTGCTTGTCTCCATGCTAAAGCCCACAGCCTGACGTCAGAGAGAGCTCCGCAACACTGACTGTACAACTGTAGCCTCTTGTCTCTCTACTGCCAAACACATAAAAAAAAACCTGTATATCAGAACACAAACACACGCACATGCCAGGAAAAAAGTATTGTAATTGTAATTGTAATTAGGTGTGCTCCTGGAATAAGATAAATAGAATAAAAGGGGGGGGGGGGGGGGAATAAAGC
>JAQQZR010000004.1:11432813-11456257 GCA_030068235.1 Notoglanidium macrostoma
TTAGGGATATATATAGATAAATGTATAGATTCATAAGTTTATATTCAGAATTTATATACTTCTGTGAAGCTGCTTTGCGACAATGTCTGTTGTTAAAAGCGCAATAGTACAAATAAAACAGAATTGAATTGAGTTGAATATCAATCTGAAAAGGGACAGCAAATTGGATACAGATACATAGAATACAGATGCTTCTCTGCCTGCTTTCTGCAATCGACATGTGAATGAAAATAAAGCAAGGATAAAGGCAAGGATAAATGGAAAAACACTGATGAGAACAATGCACACACACACCCACCTTGCTCACAGTTCTTGCCACCGCGGCCATTCGGACAGTCGCAGGAGTAGGTGTTCCACTTGTTCTCACACTGACCTCCGTACTGACACAGGCCCTCTTTGCAAAAATTCCTCTTTGCAGGACAGCCTGGAAGAAAAAGTCATAGAGAACACTTTCACTAAAGACACCTTACCATTAATTCATCATCTACATGGATTTTAACTGTTACATGAAGCATGTCGTGCAGTCCATGATGAGCCAGAGCTTTGTATTATTATTATTATTATTATTATTATTGTTTATATTTTTTGTACCCTTTCATTATTAACTAATATCAATGTAATTACATGACCTATTTTTATAATATAGCTACTAAGGTGAACAGTAACTTTAGTGGTTAGTGACGTGAATACATTTACCTCAATCTCAAACTTAAGCACTAGTTAATAATACAATAGTAAATAGTAAATAATACAACTTGGCAAAGTTCTGTTAATGATATAAAATGTCTTGAATCAAAGTTTTACACAATCTACCTGCATTGTGGATAGAAAGTTCACAAATAAAAGTTCTAATAGTGTTCATACATGATATATTATAGTTCAGATATGTCTAGTATGTCTAATACTTAAATATTTGGAATATTTTCCATCAAATAAATTTGTTCTGTGATCATTAAAAGCTGTGCATTTTTTTACTTGTTGAAACATGCTTGCTGTGTCAGGAATCTTTCCTGAGATTAAAAGCACTTATGATAAAGCACATTGAAACAATTCACAACCATTAATGAAATAACTATAAATCTATGTATATGCAAGTGTTTATACAGAGAGAACATCATGAACTTATTCTTTGGTATTAAACTCTAAACTCTGATTAAACTCTAACTAAACCCAGCCACTCTAACAGTCAGACCTGCTGTGGTGCCGTTGTTGGCGATGAAGTTGGCCATGTCCATGGGCTTGCTGTCAATGGTTAGGTTTCTCATGCAGCCCACAAAGTCTCGGTTTCTCACCGGGAAATCCTCCGGCAGGTTGGGGACACCACCCAGCAGCAGAGGGCCCGTCAGGTCCAGTGACCTTCAAGAAAGCACATCCGTGAAATTAAGATACTAACATAATATACTAAAGGGGTGAGACAGGTCAGGACACTGAGACATTATAAATCAATAAAGATTAAAAGAACATCATTTAAGGTTATTGAAAGTAACTGAACTGAACTAAAAGGCCCGCCAGTACAGCTGTCTTAATCCTCTCGTATCAGTGAAACATATCTGAATATTCAAGATAAGGCTGGCATTATATGCAGACAGAAGAATTTAACAATTGTAGATATCATAATTGTATAATGGGAGCTTAATCCTCCAAATTAGGTGACTGTGTGAAACATTGCTGGTCACATGGTTAGCTGCTTTAAAGCAGATCAGAGAGCGCCGTGTACACGGGTTAATCGACATGCATGAATTGCAAAAATGGAGGCATTTCAAGTCTCTTACAAGATAAGCTCACTAGGCATCACATCAAACGACTGTGTGGGTTTAGCAGACTTACCATGACCTAGGCCATAGCTGAAGCTGTTATGTGAGAGAATGTGTTTTGTACTAAATAGTGCATGGTTTTTGCAGTGGTCAGTGCCAGAATAGCTTGTGTTTTATATCACAACATGCCCATGGAGAATAGATCTTGTTTTACCTATTTTTAAATCCTTTTTACTTGATGTACTGTGTGTAAACATTTAGACAGCAGGCTACTTTACATCTGATATGCCATGCTTTATGTATGGCACATAGAGCTATTTAAAAACACGTTTGCGTCTAACGTTTAACCTGATGCCCTCAGTGACCTGCATGGAGCAGGCTGGTACTAAATGGAGCAGGTTGCTGCCTATCAGACTGAGGACACTCGTTCTAGCTCCGTTTTTTATTTGCATTTGTTTGAAGTGCTTTTAATGCAGTATTGTGTGAGCAACCACACCCGCTGGCTTAATCTCGAGGTGTAGAGCTGTTTAACCAGATATTAAAACAATTGCTGACGCGTGACAATTTAAAGGAAAACAAGTCACTCCAAAATCACCCACAGGTGTTCAATTGGTTTGAGATGTGGTGACTGTGAAGGCCATGGCATATGATTTATATCATTTTCATACTAATCGAACTGTTCAGTGAGCCCTCGTGCCCCATCGATGGGAGTGAGGTCATCCTGGGGTCACCCCACTCCCATTCAGAGATCAGTCAGAATGAATTTGTAGTGATTTGCAGTAAGTTTTGTCACTGGAATGCATATACATGGAGTTGTGCTCTTGCACAACAAATAAGTTTCTGAAGGTGGACTACACTGAGAGAAAGAGAGAGACAGATAAAGACAGCGAGAGTAATAGGTACTAACTTCTTTTGGCCCGTCTGTGTGCCTTGTGCCGCGCAGGAGTAGTTCCCGATTTGAGTCCCAAAGCGCACTGCCATGGCAATATCACAGTCATCCACTGCCACCACTGCCACCTTCTCCCCCGAGGGACCATTCGGGACCCCCAGGCGCCCGATGTTAGGCTGCAGCACACACACACACACACACACACACAGACAGTAAGAGAGCACAGTCACAAGGTCAGTACAATCTGAGGTATACTGTAAAAAATTTTTTAGCAAATCACGTACGCACTTATGTACTTTTGCTATTCTAGAAATATTAGCATGTTATATTGTATAGTGTACATGTGTTACCATTAGGATGAAATATAACGCACACTACAATTTGAAGACATGAAGCAAACGGTGAATGAATTGGAAATACAGATAGATTTTAAACAGCTGAGAAATGATATGTCAGTTATAAATAATGCATTCTTGGATAACACGTATATCTGAGTACATTTCACTTTTATACAATGAATAGAGCACTAATACCGTTTTTAAGAAATGATGAAAAACAGTTTGTTTTTCAGATTGTAATCCTGAAGCTGGCACACGGTCACACACTCACACCCTTGGAATTACAGGTGAGTTTGGACTGTCTGCGTCTGAAGTAATAGCGCTAACCTATATACTATAGATGATATATATGCAGCTTGTTTAACTTTTTAACACTCATTCAACTTCATTCACCATACACTTATCAAGTAAGAAGAGAGGGAGACATGAAAAGAAAGTACAGTGAACCAGAAACGAGAGTCTGAACTACAGTGAAAGAAAACCTTTTATAAGTTTGGTCAATGCATGACAGTTTCCACACCAGAGAGTTTATCAGCCACATCACTGCCCCACCTACAGTACTGTCCCTTTTTCCACCACCAAAACACACTCTCTATTTTTCCAACAGGACTTTTTTTTTCAACAGCCAGACGACATGAGCCCTCTGACACTCAACCCGGTTTTAGCCTGCTTATTTTGTTTCCTGGTGTCTTCCACATTCCAAAAAAAAAAACCCAGCCCCTTGCTTATATTTTCTCTCTTCAATGCTGAGGATTTGATGTTGTTTCCTAAGCAAGTGCAGCAGCAGCGAGACTGGTAGCAGGAATCATCAAGGTGTGAGCAGGAAGACAAGCTCCCATCAGGGAACCGGAGCAAACAAACCTCAGAAGAGCTGAGCATGTCACAGTGTGTCAAAAGTCCTTAAAATAGCAGATTAATGGCTCCAGAGATAAAAGCAACATGCTCGTATTTTGGTGCATTGTTTCAGTGCTTTAGCTGCAGGATACGAGGGCGTGAGTTATTATCCAGATGGCTATCTCCAGTCTCCTGGACAAAACAAATCTGGCTAATGGCCAGGCATTCGGTGTCATCCACACAACATGAACGCATGTCTTTGCTTGGTTCCTTTAAAAATGGAATTAAATTGATAATACATTGCAATGTTTTTTCCTTCATATGTAATTTTTTCAGTAATATTTTGTTAAGTGATATTTAGCATGTTTTTTAAAAACTCTTTATGCTATGGGGTCCACATAAAAAACAGCATCAAATATTTTCATACTGGATTTATTATCATTTTTATTTAAGACTTCCAAATAACTTCATATTCATTATATATGCACATTACACACTCAGCAAGAAAAAAAAAATTTGGTATATTATACCATTTTACTGAATAATTATATGGTATATTACATATTATATCTATAATTTAAGTAAATTGGTACTGTAATATTATAAACTATAGTATAAATTACACGCACTTATTCATTAAGAGTTCATTAAAGGCAAAAGGATTAGGAAATCTTTGCTTTAATACATTTACATTAGATGGCTAATGAAAGTTTCCCAGCTAAACCATGAAGGGATGTTCACACATTCACTGTTCTTATGTCAGTTTTCCCACTGGTGTGTTGGTGAATGTGTCATATCCAGTCGGGGGAAATCTCACCCATATATTCTTTAGAAATAGAAGTAACATCATGTCCTCTTCATAGCGAAGTGACTAATATTGAAAGCTCATTAAGGTCATGCACCAAGACAAAAAAAAGAGAGAGAGAAAGAAAGTCAAAAAGTTCCAAGCATGCCATGGATGCTGGCCCAAAGCCCACACGGAGATGCAGCCTGAAGTTGGGAGCCATTTTAGCTCGTCCCTTTCACCTCCTGTCGTCCCCGAATCCCTCTGCCAGAGGTATGACAGGGTGTGAAATTGATGCCTGTGCTGACGGAAGCGGCTGAGTTTTGCAGTCAGCTATACGTAGGTTGTGGTTAACCCTCCACAGACACCGACTCACCGCAAACCCACTCAACAACCAAGAGGAAAATTTAAGCATGAAGTCACCTTTAAGCAACAAATCCACTTAATTTAGAAGGTAGAACGCTAAGAGCACTTTTGAGTGTGTGCCAGCTCACTCATAAGCATGTACCATGTACTGTATAGTACTACACAGTCAACAGCAAGCAGGGTCAAGCGATTAAGCCCCATTGGCACGCTCTAAGCTTTGAATTAATAGTTAAGCTCCAGAGCGCTTGATTTCACCGAGTCATTTATCTAACCTCTTAATCAAGCTCTCAGGGGAGTAGGATAACACCATGCTGGCTACCAAAAGAGGAGAAAAAACGCTGCCTTGCAGACAACTTCCAGCAGAAAGATCACGACAGGCAGGAATGATAAAGTGTCTCAATATGCTGAGATCAGTCCGGAAGAATGTGCATCATTACAAGAGATATCACAGTGCCATGTGCTATGGTAAGAATACAACAGTGCCGTTTTTCATGATCTCTATTTAGCATTTGTATCAGACTGGGCATCTCTCATTCTAGAGGAAGATTTGTGGTCTGGTTAAAATCTGAATTGGATTAGCTTTACTGGCAGTGTCTCAAGAGCAAATATGGGAACACACAAAACCTTCTGTGTCTAGAGCAATTAAAAAAAAACAACAAAAAAGAACATTATCCAGAGTCACCTGAGGCAGCAGATTTGTACTTACCTTAATACAAGAGCTTTATGTTAGGCTAGTTTCCTTGCTAAACAATCAATTTCTACTCATGTGCTATCAAAGATTAAAAAAAAGAAAGAAGTTGAGCTGAATAAAATGTCATCGCACTGGTGCTACAGACACTCTCATGTTCGAGCTGCTGGAGTTTGAAGTCACATTTCGACTAATCCAGATCTGAAGTAATCTTTCACTGAGACCTAGCAGTTCCAGGTTTCCTGAATCTGGTGCTGAGCTGACCTTTCATTACAAGGCTGTCGTGCAGCAGATCACCGCTAATACTGTAAAAACCACTGCCTGGCTCTCCTTTGGTGGTTTTGGCATCACCTAACACAGACAGACATGTGGGATGCCAAACATGCATTACAAGCAGAGAGAGAGAGAGAGAGAGAGAGAGAGAGAGAGCGAGAGAGAGAAAGAGCTGTGTTTGGACATGCAGTCTGCATTTATCTGGAAACAGTACTCACACTGCAGGGAAACCAACATGAGAATGGAATAATATTACTTCAGTTTGCATAATCAGAAGGTAATTTAATATCTTGTCTTTGACAAGAACTGGATATAAACAAATGATACAGGAATGCCACAGGTGAGGCTGGCATTAGTCTCTTTTTCACTGGTTATAATGGTCGCTTTGTGCTGAGCCACACTGCTGCGGACACGTGTGAAAGGTTACGGTTACTTTTTCCATCTGTGTGCAGATGGTAACAAGGAAGCAGTCAAGAAAAGCTAAAGAATAGCAGAAAGTGAAAATGTGGCTCATTGACAGCATACACAGTATTTCTGTTGACTGACACCATGAAGGATTTGGAATCAAGTTATCGGATGACAAGTGCTTGATCTATAATGGCATCTCTGAATTTGTCCGAAATGCTTTAAAGGTGTTTTAACAGCCATACATTGAAGTAAAACAGTAGGAATTCATTCTGACAGGCCTAACCAAATGCACACACACACACACACACACACACACACACACACACACACACACACATCTATCTGTGGCATCAGTCCACATGCCTTCTGGCCCACAAAACCAACAGGTGTCAGCTTGTGTACGGTTGCCTCCCTACAACCCCAAACTTCTTCCTTTCTTTCTCTATCCATCCTATATGCACCATATTTATACACCACAAAACTGGATCAACTTAAATAGAATTAATTAATGCTGGTAAGGAGCCAGCCTTAGCTGTGGTGCTCAATAGTAAGCATACACTGACTAGAGTGTGGTCTTGAAAGCAGCTTATCTTTGTCACTCAGTAATGGTGGTATTTTCCTGCTCAGGTGTTGGGGAGTGGTAGATGTTGGATAGGGTTTCAGTCGGCTCCTGTGGGGGGTATCTCGTCAACGGATGAGGGGCACGTAGAGACTGTGCACTAATGCAGCAGAAGGGTTGACATCACATACATTTGAACAGGGACAATGAGTGGATATTTGACTGTTTGTCTTGCTGTCAGGACACAAAAGTCCTTAAAATGTCCAACATGTTCTTAAGCTCTTCTGTGACCAGAATCAGTAATAAGCAGATCTGCCATGAGTGCTGCATTTCGGCCTCAATGAATGTCAACTTCAGTCAACAGTGTAAACCGTGGCAGTGCTGTAGTCCTCACGACCCAAACCGAGACCAAGTCATGACCAAGGACAGAGTGTTTTGAGGCCGAGACAAGACCACGACTTTGAGCAGTTGAGACCGAGTCAAGACCAACACCAAACCAGTGTGTGTCTCACGGGGCATGACACAATACGACTACAATAAAATGTGGAACATGCAGACCAAAGCCAATTCTCAAATTGATCTAAAAGATCCACAAGCCAATAAAAACACCCACAAACAAACAACACAAAGGGCTGAAATTAACTTAACCATCTGTATTCAACACTTGGCTGCATTTAAAACTGGAAGTTTTACATCCTATCATAGTAATGATGTTAACAAATAAATCAGACAATACACAAGTAATTAGCGATATCCCCACAGTTGTGGTCTTGACTGGTCTTATCCAGAGTCCTCTATTTCTGAGACTGACACAAGACCGAGTTAAAATGCCGTCAATTCCGAGACGAGACCAAGACCTTTAGAATGTACTATCTTGAGTACTACAATCCTAAACCATGGTCACAATAATATTGTCCTTTATCAGAAGTACAAACAGCAAAGTGCACTTTTTCAATATTTCTGTAGCTACAAAATGACTATGCACAGTACATGTCAATTAGAATTTATAATCGGCTTAACAATCTGAGGCACGGTGTCTGGAAACACGTGCCCTAGAATGCTGAACACCAAAACGTCGCAATGCGTAGACTGACAGTGTGAAATTCTCCACACTTGAACGTAAGCACTACTTAAATTTGTGGCCTCTAATTTAGCTACTTTGCTAAGCCACTGTTGATTGTTTTTAGATTCTGGAGGTGTGCTGTATCAAGGAAGAATGCTTCTGGATGGAAATCACAATTGCTACTGATACCTGAGTTGAACATGATGGAAAATCCTTCCATACTACTGTACACACCACAACCTCACTACAGCATGTTCACTTCATTTACGCAAGCTTTCGAGATACCCCTCCAAGTACGTCAACATGTGAATCTAATAATGGCTAGCCCATTTCATGGTCACAAACCTGGCTAACTGGCTAAATAATGCTAAAGGGAAGTTATAAACACTGCTGTGGTATGTTAGCTAGCTAAATTTAAGCGAACTTTAAAGATAATATTAATGATTAGGCATGCAGTTAGCCTAGTAATTCATCAGTTAGAGCAGGCTCAGCAATGGCAAACCTAACTATGTTTCTTCCTGATACAAAATAAACCGCCAGCCATTTGAACTTACTCTTAATTTTATCATATTAAAGTTAATAAACAATATCTAGGCCTCTAGTTTCTCCCTCCTTTCATCATTCTTCCCACCTCTCAGTTCCCCTAATCTGAATGTTGACAATTCCCACTTCTTCTCCTAACCCTCGTCTCGGGGGACGCTTGGCTACCAGGAGCCATGGTAACACACTTGATCGCCACAGCTAACGACAAAGAGAGAGCGGTTGAGCGAGGACAAAGATCACTTCAGTGCAGAGAACCACTCTATTACTCCAACAGTAAGGAATCACTACTTAATTAAAGTTCACTTCAGTTGTCCAGCCCTTGGACAATACCCCTACCCCTGTTTCAGTGGGTAGAATGGATTCCAAACTGCTCCATAAAACTCAAGGAAACTGCATGGGACAAGGACCAGGAACTAGGTGGTACTGAATTGTCCAGGCAGATGTGATGGAGATGCGGAAAGGCTCACATTCTCAGTACAAATGAAGCTATCTTTACATGTTGTTACACGAGAGCATGGCTTTAGCGACTCCCGGTTGTTTTGCCCAAAGGCTGGGCTCAGGTTTCTGACAGACACTCTGATTTGACACTTTTATTTGTGTGGAAACCTCAGATTTAAGAAAAACTACCCTAAGATAGTCAAAACTGACAAGTAGAAATATATTATTACACCAGTTCGGCCTGTCACGCAAATGGCTGCGGAGAAGCAATGCTTTTGGATTGTTTCCTAATCCTGAATACTACATGGAAAGAAACGGAAAACAAAAATATAAAGCTGAGAGAAAAGTCAACTCCTCTCACGCAGTAGTTGATACCTAGTAGTAGTCTCTAGTCATGTAGTGTAGAGATGCTCATCAAGTGAGTAGTGTGTGTGTTGTCTTTTTCTGGGCTGCTGGTCAGTACAGGAAACACAAAATGGAGCTGGAGAAGGAAGATAAATTAAGGATTTTATTTGGGTTAGACTGAGGAAACACAGCCGCCTGTGCTTTCTTTCCTTTCCTCTCCCTCCTTCATGTCTTCCATTTCCTCCTTCACGGAACAATCACTATGTCTGGCACTGGCATCACAGCAATGCGCATGTGCGAGTGTGTTTTCACAACGGTGTCCTCTCCCAAGCCATTATACGCAAAGTTCAAACACCATTACCTCACCCAGCCTGTAGCAGTGTAAACCAAGAGCTGTGAATAATTAAAAGGAACCTGCCTGACCCCACACACACACACACACACACACACACCTACCTACATACACATTGCCAAACATACCCTTGGGACATACACCTAGCACTATGTTGTTCCTTTCCCCACAGGACAAGAGCCACAATTTCAGACCTATATGTTACACAGGCCTTGTCTCCATAACAAGGTCATCTATCAGTGCTTGGCCATGTTCCACAGAGATGCAGACGGACAGCGGCTTTTGTCTCCTTCTGTTCCTTTAACACATGAACAAACTGGAAGGAGAAAAAAACACTACACAAACTTCTCCACTTTCAGCTGGTGTCCACTTCACCTCGCTTACTGCTTTGCCTCACCTGCGAACACACACTTCACATGACAAGCCTCTCCAGAAAAAAAGCAAGCCTAACGTTAATACCAGTTACAACCTGCAAAAAACAAAATTACCTGAACATGAAAATGTGTCACAAAATATGTCTCATATTCCAGGAAGTGAGCTCAAATATCTTAGAACATTCCCATCACTCATCACACACTATATGAAAAAGTCTGAAAAAAGCAGCCTAAAGAACCTAGCCTGCCTACTAAGACACTGTAGAGACAGCCTAGCACTGACAAATCACACACACACAAATTAGAGGTATTCATGAAGGCCAAAAATTTGGAGTGGGTTTCTCATGCAGGCAGGGGCAGGGGGTCAGGTATGAAGCTAATTAGACAAAGATAGAGCATACCGATTACCATGAGAGAGCGTTAGACATGTCGCAGTGCTGGTGTGAACTGGACTGTACTCATTCATGTATTCAGTTATTCATCATTGGTAAATGCTCAGGGTCATGGTTAAAATGAGTTCTCTCTCTATTTTGGGATATACTAAGTTAATCAGAAATTCCTCATATGAGGGAGGATACAAAAAATGTGGAAGCAGGTAGATTGGTAAAAAATTTCTGCAAGAGTGAGAGTACAAAGCAGTCCTGCGAACATTGGCAGGTCAGGTGAGCATGGCTCACTTTAACATGGTGTTTAGTCATGCTAAACAGAGTCTGAGGAATCTAACACGCAAAGTGAGACAATGAAGCTGCTTTAGATGTGAATTTGAAGATAAAAAATGAGAAAAATGAAGCCGGTACTTCCTGACAGAAATGCAGGGGGACATTAGGGGGACCAAAAAAAAAAAAAACAAATGCACCGTTATGCGGTTTATTTCCTGCCTGTTTGTAATGTTCTGTAATGGTTAGTTGCACATAATGGCCCAAAAGGCGACCTCCGTCCCATTCGATAGGGATTCAAACATGTCCTACAAGAGCAGGACAAGGAGACAAATACTTATACAGACGATTCATTATTATCTACACAGAAGTGGGAAATATCCTGTCAAGACACAATTAATTTCATTACAAACGGAATTAAATCCTGTATCTGTTATAACTATTCATAATGAGTGGACTATGAGAAACTATTAGGATAACCGCCATTAAAAATAAAATGTCATTTCTAAAGTATTAGGAAGGTGGTGTTGATATTTGAGATCCTACAGTGATGTCACATTACACTTTTAATACCAATTCAAGTGTAAACTAGAGCCAATGGCATGGGACACACTGAAAAACCCACAATTACCATCAGTCATCTAGATATGATCAAGCCCTGACACATACTGTACAATACTTTACTGAATACACAACAAATATATATAAAAACATCACACGATTGGAGCCTGTACCTTTATAGACAAGCATACACAAGAGTGGCAGACACAAGTGAAGTGAAGTGACAAGTGACAGTGCTCTGAGAACACATTCCTTTGGCATGAACCCTCTGAAATGAGTGACAACATAATAGAGCGCAGCTTAAATGTAAAAAAAAAAAAAAAAACTGACATGATCTTAAGATTAATCGGGTGAATGCCTCTGACCAGACTCCTGATCAAATTTCATTATCTGTTAATCCTATTAAGATGTCCGTGTGTATAGATAAGACCAGAAGAACAGGCTCTGTGAGGAAGCCGTTTCCGGGGCATTTCTGCATCAAACCCGCAGATGTGTCAGACCAATTAGCCATCTTATCCTTTACAGGGTTTGTGTGAAGCTTAATTCAAGATGACAGAACTACTTCTTATGTGCCAACACAAACAGTCAGCAGTAACACTTTCTGTGGTTGGCTGCATTATGACGGAATAACTAGCCTTCACAGCTTAGCTGTAGGCTGTTTACATCCAGGCCTGGATGCTCCAAAGGAATCGAGGGATTACAGGAAGGCTGAGTGATTCATGTCTATGCAATACATTCTCCAGTCATATTTCATTCAGGAAACATCGAAACACTGGCACTCAATGTTAGCATTCGAAGCTAGTTCATATTACACTGAAGGGGAAGGAGAGGGCAAATGATGACCTCAGCGTGTCCATGTGCTACATGAAAAGACTGGTACGACTATGGTTACAGATGACACACACTCTCTCTGTCTCTCCTTCACACACTCCTGATTTCTTCAAAACACCCCATGCACTCCATACATAGTGCCACTGAGGCTTATCTATCACATACAACACCATAACAACGGCAGCAGCATAATTTATCCTTCAACACACATTCATACACTAAATATAGCTCTCTCACTAAAAAATCTCTCTCAGTGAGATTTATTTCTGAATCTGGCCAGATCTCTGTTCAGTGTGTCAGGCTGTAAGTGGTAAAGCTGTGCTTCCTGATATGACATCATGCTTCCTTCCTATCTGGGGTGTGACATGTTCTAAGTGTGTCTCATCCACTCTCTCATGCCCATCTCTCTGCTTTTGAAACATAAAGGCAAAGTGCTTTCCATGGTGGGAGCCAATAACACCCCGGATGGTTGTTATTATTATTATTTATTCTGTTGGTCACATGACCACTTTTGCTATGGAATGTGTCAACGGAGAAGGCGACCGGCTCTTGGTGCTCTCGCCCTTTGGTTTAGAGCGACAGCAAAAATGTCTGTGCTTTAGCCTCTCCTTGGCCTACTTTGTTCTTTCCTTTCCTTCCTTCACAAAATTATTTCATACATTGTATTCATTAGCAAATCAAAAAGACAGACAAAATGACTTTAATTCCTGGGAGATGATCACTTTATAAAGCTGTTGTATTTGTGTCTTTAACAAAGCTCGGTATTAGAAAGTCTTCTGCATCTGTTTAAAAGGGGAAGGTAATGAAGTGCTGTACACATGGAATTAAAAAGGTCCTCAAAGTGTTATAAGCAGCACTGATTCAGTGAATGCTCCCTTTAAACATTAAGCTTGTTTGGTTGAGCTAATTTAATTTCATTTATATTAGCTTTATTTGGTGATACGCAATAATAAAATACATTTATAATAATCTCACCATGCACACTCATGGCAGGAAATAAACACTCACCATCTACTTTATTAGGAATATCTGTACACCAGCACAGTCATGCAGTTATCTAATCAGCCAATCGTGCAGCAGCAGCGCAAGGCAAAAAAATCATGCAGGTACAGGTCAAGAGCTTCAGGCAACGTTCACATCAAACATCAGAATGAAGAAAAAGTGTGATGTCTCTGACTTTGATCGTGGCATGATTGTTAGTACCAGAAGGGCTGGTTTGAGTATGTCATAAACTGTTGATTTCCTGAGAATTTCACACACAGCAGTCCCTAGAGTTTACCCAGAAAATGCGAAAAACAAAAAGCATTACGTGAGCGACAGTTCCGGGGTAGAAACACCTTGTTGATAAGACAAGTCCGAGAAAAATGGCCAAATTGGCTGAAGCTTCCAAGATGGATATAGAAACTCATATAATCACTTTTTATATCCGTGGTGAGCAGAAAAGCATCTCAGCATGCGCAAAATGTCAAATCTTGAGGTGGTTGGGCTACAACAGCAGAAGACCACATAGGTTTCCACTCCTGTCAGCCAAGAACAAGAATCTGAGGCTATCATGGGAACAGACTCATCAAAACTGGACAGCTGAATATCAGAAAAAAAAGTCACCTGGTCTTTTTCCAGCCTTCGACATGACTGACAGATTAGATAACTGCATGAATGTGAAGGTGAACGGGTGCTCCGGGACAGTGAGTCTGTATATATCTATCCAGTCATTCATTTCTGGAAAGATACACCTTTGTTACTTGGTGCTGGAATTGGTTAATGATAAATCCGAGTTCTGCTTCATACTCAATGCCAAAGCATACTAATTTCAGATTCAGTTACATTCAGGAAAGCAAAGTAAATCTAATACTAAGCAAACCTAAATCTATCAAAATTCAAACTTTGCAAATTTGTCAAATTTTGCAAACGGTTATGTATGAAAATAAATAAATCAGCTGCCATTGTAGTTTTTCACTCTTCAGACCATCAAAATGAAAGAAAAAAAATAAAGTCCTCACTGATTTCCCAAGTTTCTGATATTCAGGTCTGATATTCAGTTATACCTCTCACTAGTGTGAGATTGATGAGTGAGCTTGTCAGATCGACTCGCACGTCACTGCTGGGTGCTTCAGCAAGGCCCTTAACCCTCAACTGTATCTTGTTGTTTTGGGGGAAAAAAGCATTACTACAATAATTGCCAAATACTAATAATATTTAAAGCACCAGGGAAATTAAATCTGTGATTGTTTTCTCATTAGTTCACTGCTGGTCATGTTAACACAAAATATGTACTACATTTTCAATGTAAAGCTAAAGGGTAAAGCTATCAGAAGGTTGATCGCTTCCTCCACCCTCCCATCATTTATTCACTATTCACTATTTTTATTTTAATATTTATTCACTATACAGTATATACCACAATTCCCACCCACCTCAAGTCTGATCAAAATGAAAGCAAAGCAAACGTAGCAACACTCCTCCGTTCAGTTGAATCAGCAAAGTGTGGGATGTTCAATGTAACGTGTGGTATTTGGTATTTCACACTATGCTTGCTGGGACTTGAACAATCCTCCAACTGGAAAATCATTAGGGAGTCATGTTATAGACAGGACTGTTATATAAGTCTTACTATATAAAACCAGTTCCCAATTAACCTTATATCCACAAACATACATAGGTATTTTATATCTTTCATATCTTTACCAAAACTTAATAAGCTATGAGAGGAAAGCCAATCATAGTCAACAGTGAATCACTCCCAATTCCCAGCAAATCTTTGGTTCTTGGATAAATCAATCAAAAGGTCCTTTAAGACATGCTACAAGAGAGCACTTTACAGCTGGATGCAAATGAATCCTGGCAAGTCTCCAACTCTGTATGATATGAGACAATATGATACATGATTGCTCTATTGGCATTTCTGATTGACTTTTCCTTGGTAATAGACAAGGAAAACTTTAACACAGTGAGATAACGTGAGCAGGATTCATGCAGGATGTAGTCAGACTCAAACGTGACTCATGCTTTCATACCCGTTTCAGTCTAGCAGGAGGACTGAGCACGACCTGCATCAAATCTGACCCAGGTTCAGCACTCAGACCATTAAGGGCAGTGTATGTGGCAGAGGGAGAGAGCCAGAGGTTAGCTGTACCGCCACCGCAGAGCTAGAGCTAGACTAGGCCACTGTACCTCCTTATGGGTGAGCTCCAGCCAGGCTGTATAGAGCGGGACACGCAGCACCCCACTGGCGTCCAGCAGGTGCAGGCTGTCCTGGGTAGACCATGAGAGAGAAAGGCTCAATTAGAGTCCATGCTATAGGCCTCTCTCCCCTCTCCTAGCTCTGTGTGTATGTGTAGAGGCATAAAATCAAGAGTCAACTGTGAGGTGACACAAAGGGTCAGCAGCATCAGTGTTGACAACTTTGGCTTTTAAGACTCACAGTCTGCATTGTTTAAATGCATACCCGTGGAGCGACTATCCTCCTCCTTTTAGCTAACCTCCAAAGCAACCAAGGGTTAGCAGGTAACATATAATTGGTATGTGTGTGTGTGTGTTTTCTTTCACACAACATTTTAAGAACTGAACACATTATTAAAAATGAAATTAAAAACTAAGCCCTGTGATTTTTATGATGGATGAAAATATAATAATAAAAGCAGGAAGCTGCCATACTAATAGCTATCACATTATATGCTTTAGAGCACAAACGGTGCATAAATTCTCACTTTATACAAATCTGATTAAACTGTGAGCTGCCTAGAGATTCCCACCCCTTCTAAGTGTGAAAAAAGCTATGCCTAATGGGACACCAAATTATGTAACCACTGACAGATTTGGGAACATGGTTATTATCCTGCACTGAATATAATGCTCATTATACAACAAAACAAACAAACAGCTGATATGAAAAGAACTTCCAGGCTAGTCATTAAGAACAGCCACTGCATATAACACATCGAAAAATTTATTTCTCACTCCAAAATAACTGAAATGGTGCATGCATAACGTAAAAAAGTTACATACAATTAAATGCTGTGTAAAATAGCAAAAACAGTAAACACATCTGTCTGTTTTCAGTGATTATTTTTATGTTGGCTCTTTTACGTTCATTTGTGTTATAGCTCTACTTTGCTTGCTATGTGTGTGTTGGTGTAATTTCTCCTGAGAAGGAGAACACACCCGCACACCTCTCACTGACGTCTGGAAGAAACTCACCAGAGAATACAACCATTGTTTATTTCGCTACAAAAACTAACAAAGAAAGCTGAATGTGTTTAATATCACCAGCTATAATTTCCAAAAAAAAAAAAGGCCAAAAATAAACATTCTTTAAACAACAGCGTTGTTTATAATGATATAATGAAAAAATGAATAATTGTTGACATGGTAAAGCTTCCTTTATGGAGATGTTTACGGAAGCTTTACGTTTCAGTACAGAGGTAAAACGACAAGCTGATTTTTTTTTTGTTGTATTAATCATAAAGAACGAAAGAAAAGAAGCTGGTGATGGATCAACTGTTGATAGCTGCTATAACACAAGTGATAACTGGATCTACGTAAATAATCGTCGGCATATTGCCAGGAGCTGTACATGTATCAATACACCTATGACACCCTATGATAAGCCTACCGTGGCCTCGTTTAAAGTGACTGCAATATCACATTGTCATATCAGCCACTCCTACACCTCAGTAACTAATAAAGTGGCATCTTGCTGCATTGTCACAATCAGCTCAGACTCACACATGCCAAAGTGAGAACAGAGCTGTCTGGGAATCCCAGTGCTGAATGGTCACTATTGTTCTAACCTAATATTAAACTCCAGACAAATGAATACATCTAAAATTAGATGTCAGAGCATCATGTGCCTGTTAGCAGAGTGGAAATGCCAAGAAAGTGATATTTTGACTGATAAACATGAGGATTGATGATACAGTGGTAAATACCTGCATGTGACATTTAATAAGTCTATAGTGTATTAAATATACAGTATAAGCTTATTATAGTCTCCCTAGTGTTTTGTCCTTTCTATTTCAAAAATAATATTGCTATCTACACCATCCAAGGCTACTTCTTATCTGTCCTGTAGTGGAAACCATATAGGAATCCCCTGAACATTTCAAATGAAGCAAGAAATCCTCATTTTAAGAAACTGCACTTCCTGCTCATTTTCATCATTACAGCTTCAATTCAGCAAGCATAGTGACCCTCAAACGGCAACTGTGCCTGTTACTGCATGAACTCTGACCTCTTGGAGTCAGGAAAGAGACAGTGTTACTTCCCTGAGGGGTGCTGCTATACGTCCACCCTTTGACCTCATAAATCAGAGGTAATGCAATAAAGAAAAGACCTCCTCCAACATGAGCTTAGTGGAGTCCTTGCTAGACTATTAAAGGTACAGTGAAAAATCCAATGGAGTCCAGACAAACCTTAATGTTCAAGCTTGCTTTCTGATCTTCTTTTGATTTCTGCCTTTCTGATGCTGTCTCATCTGCCCTGTGTGTGACAGCTTTACACTGCCCTATACCTGGACACCATAAAAAAAAGGCTAAGGCTACAACACGTTAATATGTTTTAGTTTTAAAACGGTGTCGTAAAATTAAACAATCTCCTTCCAGACAAGCACTGGACTCCTTATCAGAAACAATCTACTCCTGAAAATGCATATCACACGACCATTCACGTACACTTGGCATGCGCATGCCGGTATAAACAGTAAGTAAGATTGTCTATGCTGCAGTTGGTTGCCTAGTTGCAGATCACTTTAATAGTATATTGCCTCCTGCGCATGTAGGCAGTTGTAGCATTATAAGCCAGCTACACCCATTCTGAAACGTTCTCATAACCTGACTCACACCCTGCTATAAACCGTTTTTAATCATTACAAAAAAAAAATGTAACAATGCATATGACCAACAATCCTGCCCAGACATGCAGCATGAAAATCAAGCTCAAGGGTTTCCATGGTAAGGTCCCCAGACACAAGGGTGGCAGAAGGGAAGGCCACAGCCTCGCAGCGACCTATGGCCCGTATACTCTGTGTGATAGTGGTGTTTCACAGAGTGAGCTTTCACACAGGCATGGATAATAGGCATTCATTATCTACAAATGAACAATCCATTACGCTGACCCTATCAGGACCTTTTCAATGCTCCAAGAATTTAGGAACTAATAAACACACTACGGCTGTTAAACCGGTTCAAACTACACCCCTCCCAATTAAAGTCAGAACTTCAGCTTCTAGCAGGATGTGAACTTGCACCTTTGCCAGGGACTGGAACACGAGAACACCTCATTGTTTCCGTCTCTTACAATTACCCCCTAATTTATGTTCTCGTTCTCTGCGAGCAGAACGCTCTGCGAGAAACATAAACCCGACCCTGCGTTCATAAACAACCTTATGAAAGTTTTGTGCTGATAGAGGAATGCATTCTGCACCTTTTTATGCACGAGAATAAAAAGGAAAAATTCACAACCAGGGCTTGTGTTTTATGAATGCTGGTTCAAGCCTGTGAAACAATGATGAGTTCAGAGTCCGATATCCCAGGCTTAGACGAGACAGGACTCAAAGGAGAGTAAAGGACACCTGTGGCTTTTGTAGCGGGAATGTGCAAGACTTTTCTCAACCTCTGCACAAGCAACATAGTCTCCTGTTTGTACACTGGTGTCTTGTGTTCTGACTTGATTTTAGCAGCTATAGATGAAGACTGGGGACAGAGTAAAAAGCAAATTTGTTAAAGTGAACTGACTTTAATACTTATGTATGAACCTTTTGCTGGTACATGAAGAAGCAGCTGAGTGACCTGCAAGCCAGGAACACAATTTTAAAAAGCTCCTCCTTTCCTCAGATAAGTTGCTGTGGAGAACAAGCATTCTTACCTGCCCTTGCTTTCTGCACACACATTTATCCTTCATCATTAAGTACAGACCTAAATGCATCTGAACGTTCTAATCTTTATTTTACACAAGCACTTAAATACAGGATTTACCCCTTCACTGCTTTCTAGTGATGGGCAGGTCAGGGTTTTTTAATACCCACAACCACCTGATCCATTCTAAGAGACTATTTGCCCTTCGACAGCTCAGCTGACAGAGCGGAGGACTGTTGAGGTTAATACAGACATCCTTAGTTTGCTGGCTCGAATGTTTTAATTTCCCATGTGGGATCAATAAAGTCTGTCTATCAGTAGTGATGACACCCATATCACGGAGTTTCTTCTTAAGTGCATGTTTTAAAAAAGGACTGACACTTGTGTAACCGACAAGGTGCCTCGTGCCTCACCACTGCCTTCCAAATCTTCTCTAAAGCCAGTTGTAATTTGGTGACATTCCTTTAATGAATAATAAATAATTAATAGTATTAAAACGACTACTACTACTACTACTAATAATACACTTTTGAGTTTAATTACTTCGCAGTTCACATGTTCGCCAACTCATAGCATGTTTCCTTGAACAAACTGTACTTTTTGCTCCTAATTCTTAAGCTTAGGAGGCTTTTATACCTACGCTTGATAATTACTCACCAGACCAAACACACTCTGGCCCTCTCCTCTGTCCTCCATCCTTGTTTTTTTTTTTTTTGCTTCCTCAAGGCAGAATCATGGTTGTGCCATATTCTTTCCATTTTTTAAAAACAGATTTAATGGTGCTGCTCAGGATGTTTAAAGCTTACGATATTTTTTTAACATCCAAATCCCGATTTATGTATTCGCAGAACTTTGTCTGGAATTTGTTTTGATAGCTCCTTGGTCTTCGTGGTGCTATCTGTTTAGGTATGCTATCTAACGTAACATTCTGGAGCCATACAGACCCATTCGTAATGTTTTATTTGCACATTTAATTAATGGTGGAAACTGGTTACTCCAGAACTACTTTAGGGATTTAGGGAATACTTATGCAATCACAACTTTTACATTTTTTATCAATTATATTGACTTTGCCAGCCACTGCAATATTATGGACTATTTTATGTAGATGTAAGGCCCCAATTTAGTTTCTTTCAGTTTGTGGTTGTGACACTACAAAACATGGATAAGTTCAAGAAGGTGAATACTTATGTAAGGCACCGTAGTGTCACATTTTCATTTTGAGGGCATGCTGGAAAAAAGCTACTGAACTGCTGTGACAAACAGCTTCGTGTGTTTTTGAGTTTTTAACAGAATAATTTCATTGTGACTACAGTGTCACGGTTTGCTCTTAAACTAGCCTAGAAATGGATTATGACACAAGCTGCATTCTACAGAAACGACATATCTTTCAAAATTAAACTGCACCAATGAAAGTTAACACATACAACACAAATACAACCACCCTTGTGCCTGCTCATGACCCACTGGTGTATGATAAGCAAAGCACAGATAGGGGGGAAAAACAGTCCACCGTGTATAAATGTACGGAAACACAAACAGACGATGACGAGCAAAACATGAACAGGAACAGGAGAGAGAGAGAGAGAAAGAGAGAGAGAGAGCAGCTTCTTACCTTGTTGTAGTAGTGGAGCTGAACAGAGTGCCACTGGCCATCGCTAACACCACCTGGTACAAAAGGTGCCACAGTAGTTTTAGACTCTCCTGTGGAAATATAGATGAGTGAGAGAACTGAATGAGAGAGACAGAAAGGGATTGGCTGAAAAGAATAATAATAATAAGCTGAATCACACAAAAGCTTAATTAGTGTGCGCTAGGTACAAACAGAGTGTTTAACCATAATTGTAAATAAACTATACTGTTCAAAATATGTTGTAGCATGGCATAGAAATGTCGTTCTTTTTGTCTGCTTCACGATAAGATGAAGTCTGGAGTCGTGTTGTGGCACGAACACAAAGCGAGACGCTATCCATCACGCCTGCAAGTGGCAGGGATTTCTTGACTATCAATAGACTTCATTCACTTGGCTGTGGAACACCACCAACAGAGATTTACACTGGCTTTAAAGGCATATTTACTAAAGGCAGGAGCTCTTTGGCAGGCATTTACTAAGAGTCAGTAAACAGTAACCAGGCATTGTGGCCTGGTTTGCAAGCTTTCTCAACAAGAGCCTCAAAACACACTTCGAGTTTTTCCGCTTAATTCATTTGCAGGGAAGTAATCGTGTGGTAAAAACACATTCGAAGTTGCTAGCGTGGGTACCTCATCTCTTCTCGCATGGGATTTGTGCTTTGGGCATGGTCGCTAAACTACATAAGCCAAATTTAATTTGAACACTAATTATTCGGGGAAACAAAAAAGCTCATTTGAAATGTAAAGCCACACAGCATGTATGGTATTACTTTGCCTGGAGGAAGACGTATGCTGCCTTAGAAGATGACGCTGACACTGTATACGCCCTGCCCTCTACAGGAGTTTCAAACTGTAACTGTGTGTAAGTTCACGCAGTGTGTTTGTGTGTGAGACGGAAACAGGGAACGTTAATGAGTGCATTTGAGTACGTCTGCATGCGCCTCTGTGTAAATACAGCATGCCTATCCGCTCTGACGAGATTAGATTTCTCTACTTTCTGTTCATTAATATCGCAGAAGGACCTCTGTAGGCAATATGATCAATTCACGTGGCAGACGTGATCCCTGTATAAATAGTGTAGAAGAGATTGGAGTGTATTCACGTTGTACGCATGGTACACTCTAGAGATTCCACGTGTTCACCTACATTCACTTTATTTAATACAAACTGGTTGTTTTGACTTTTGTTATAAGCGCTTGTTGTGGTGCACATGACCGCACAAGTTCTTGCGCATTAGTAGGTCACATGACCAGAACATGTCTGCAGGCGAAACCTGTGCTACGGACTATATAACTTTCCTAAAACTCCTGAAATCCAACAAGCCCTTTTAAACTCCATCTGTTTTATTGTTGTGCATTAAATTCAGTGAATACTAGATTTTATTTTGATTTCAGTGACAGACGGTAGATGAGCGTCTTTATGTTGGAGAAAAAGCTCACAGCCTCTGTTCGCAGAGGATATAATCGAATAGCTAATTTCGTTTTCTACTGGCGATGGTATTTCTGCTGATCATTTTATAGCGTGTGAAATCTTTCCGTTGCACAAACCAGGCTTTACTTCTCAACCTGTTCTCTCATTAACAGAGACACAGAGAGACTTTGTTACAGGCACGCCTCGATTTCTCATTGCAGCCCTGCATTACACTGCTAACAGAACCCTGATAGCTTAGCTATTAACCACACATGTGGCAGCAAGTAGAGCAGTGATGTTATGTGGAAGCTAAAACAGTCCTACTCGTTGTCCTATAAGAAAGGCACCTGCTGAGAAGGTGAGCTGGATCTGCTCCTCGATAATCTCCACAGCGATGAAGTCGTGCTTCTCGTTAAAGCGGCCGTTGTAAAGAAGCAGGGCGTTTCTCTCTCGCGTAGCAAACCTGAAAAATTTAAATGGAGGAAGATACTAAACAATATGACATCATCAGCCTCTGTGGTTCTCAGCTAGCCTCCCATTATTAATATGTGAGAAAAATAGAACAAGTTGCTAGTAGGCAACAAACCACCTCGCGGGGCACGATTTAACTTTCACAAGCAAACAAAAAGGTTTAAGTGAGAGTGGCAAAGAAAAACAAAGGAGAGGAGAAACAAGTCGGAGAAATGAAGCGAGTGTAAGCAATAATCTTGAGACAGGAAGTGGCTTCTCTGGCATGGGTGTGGAGAGGGCAGACGAGTCAGGGAGCAGCTGGGAAAAGAGGTTCACTGCAGGAAGACCCAGCCAACCAAGTAAAACACTGATAATGCTCTCTCAACATGGACCCCATCCTGTTATTATACAGTGCACGAGAGCCCACGTATTTCACTAACGACCCTTCTCGAAGTTTATTACATTCAATATGTTACCTCTGACTTGAGGGACGTTAAAATGAACAGACAAGTCACTCTGCTATGAAAGTCGCATCAACAGTTATATAACATAGGGTGAATATTAGTTGTTTTAAAAGAAAAACCAACATTTAGGTCAGCATGAACTTTTACTAAAAGTAGTGGCTTGTTCACACATACAGAAATTTTCACTAAGACTTGCACTTAATCAACTAAGATCGTTTTCCTGTCAGAAAAAGGGTGGATCCAGGGCATTGTGCCACGGTATTTTTATGACTATTGAACTGCAATATGAACCTTAGACACAACCTGAATATTTAAGAAACACATGCGCTTTCTTTTTAGCTGTTCAAATAAACTGAATAGAAGACGTCTAGATTTTCTTGCCATTTTGGATCTGCATGTCCTTGAATTTGTCAAGTATTGTTAATTTGCCAACTTAAAAGCTAAGGATGGCCAGGAGCTTATTTGTCTCTCTGAGTAATCCTTTATTCCTTCCAACACATTCATAATAATATGACTTGTCCGGCGATATGTTGTCATTGGTAATAAATTACGTGTTTAAAAGCTCCATTATTTTCACATGC
>JAQQZR010000004.1:11458703-11498027 GCA_030068235.1 Notoglanidium macrostoma
TATGTACATTTTGGCAACCCTGCTTCTGATGAAATGATATCTCTCTTATTCAGTCAGGATCCAATTACCCAAGATGGTGGTGAACACCAAGTCTGAACAGGGCCTTGGAAAAGATTTCAGTGTAGTCACAATCGTTTATGGACATAATGACCAAAATGCATTTTTGTCATTTAGTCACTATCATATTTTTTCCTATTCGTACTCTACCAGACTCCACCTCCTGTAACGGATTGGCTAGTGATTCTTACTGACATGGTCTGCTGATTGGCCATTTAAGAATTATTTATATCACCATGGCAACCACAGTCAAACAGTGGAATATGAGAAGCGTCTCAGACATATCCACTTTGCTTACTATTTGTCTCAACTTGTTCTCATGGTTGGTAAATCAGTTTCACTTTCCATCTTATTTTACATTCTGTCAATCAAACTTGTACTTGCTTCAAGTGAAGAAGCTGCCAGGGATCGGGGCTATTCATGCTCATGTCTGGAATCATGTTCTCACTTCAGCCTAAAACCCAAATGCCAGTGCATTGTTGAATTTAGGTGTTGCATCTTCAGCTATCAGGGTTGAGTTTTAACACAAGTATTAACATGTTGTGACAAACTGTATCGTTTTTCAGTCAATGTTCATATGGTTAAAAATGGTGATAGATAAAATAAACACCTTCAATTAGACTTCAATGCGAAATCACTTAGCACATTACCACCACTAACCTTCCAAGATGCAGCAGTTTAAGTCATTAAACCCTAAACATGACACCAAACTCACCAGTGAAGTCCTCCAGACACTCGCAGGTGTAGCCACCTTCTCGACTCCTGCAGCGGCCGTTGTTGCGACATGGAGCTGAGTAGCACAGGTCGATCTCTGTCTCGCAGTAGTCACCAGTGAAACCGGCTGGGCAGCGACACCGCAGCCCGTTGATTGGGTGGATGGGTCGAAACAGCATGGTGTCGGAGGCGATGAATGGCGGCGAGCTGTCAAACTTCAGCACTGATACGCACTTCATGTAGTTCTCACAGGGCTCACGCAGGCAGATGTTGTCATCAAAGGGCAGCACGCTCTGGCTGGAGATGTGGCGCAGCAGCGTGCGGTTCAGGTAGATCTGCTCCTGAAGCTCCTCCGAGGGAAAGTAGCGGCCAGGAGTGCCACCAGGAAGCAGGGCTGAGAAGGTTACATTGAGAATGCTGCCACCGACATCGCTGTCATTCTGCACGTTAAAGATGAAGACACCATCACGGCTGGTTGACAGGACAGCAGCCACGCCCTCGGTGAACAGCCCCAGCAGTGGTGACAAGAAGCGTTCCTGGGACATGTTCTCCAAGCGCACCGTGATGCTGTTAGTCAGCATGTCGTCTGTGATGATGGTCACACGGAGGGTGCAGAATGCTGTTACTCGGTGGAGTCCATCTGCGAGAGAGGTTATTTGGTTATTCAAATGTGAGTCGAATACCAGCATAGCAACACGCTACACAAAGCTGTAAGCTGCCTTCTGAAAACGCTTAGGCACTCCGAGTGCCGCTCTGGTGAACAGCATGGGAGAGCTCCAAGTGCGACTGGAAAACAGTTGGTGATCAGTCTGGGAATGAATATTGGACCAAGATGATCTGATGATTGGCAAAGTTTGTACAAGATTAAATTCTAATCCAATTATCTTACCGTTCTACTGCTAGATATTTTGAAAACACGAGTATGTCACGGAAATCCCCATGAACCATCATTGGTCATCAAGGTCTCACACAACATTGCACAAATACAAAGTTCCACAGCCAGATTTCTTAATAACAGAGGCTTAATAAAACAGGGAATTTTACAAAGTATGAACTCATTCAGACATAAACATATGGGGACAAAATAAAGCACTCCTGCCTCCGACAGACTGAAATCAAGAGAACACAAACGCAAGGGATGAAAATTAGGGGAGCCACAAGCAGTAAAGTTCAACTCAAATTTTTACATAAGTTAAATTGTGTAACGGGGGTTCTACCTCCACTGTGACTACACATAACCGACTCCTATTTCTCCATCATCCCTGCTCTAAACATGCCTGCTTTCCGGTTAACAGGTACACCTGGCATGTTTTGTTTGGATGTTCCACCAAAATGTATGCTCTAAAAAGGTTTAGCAACTCATCATTTTCTTTTATCCATGTGCCAGGAGGCCCATTTGTGATCCAGTGAGACGTTTAAACCATAACCGAGAGACTGTAGATATTACCTGCACTTAAACAAAGGTCTTAGATCACTGATCTAAGGACTATTTTGCTCTGGCATGAAAACAACAAGGGAACAGGTGCTGCATCTAATTAATACCCCTGGCAAAGACAATGCCGCTTATAAAGCCTTCAAAAGACAGTGGTGTCGGCTTTCAGAGTTAAATCACATTTCTAGCAATAACGCATGAGGAAGAGGCATGAGGCAGAGAGCTGTTAGTGCCAGTAAAAAGCTTTTGAATCTGGTTCCCTGTGTCCTGTCTGGGAGGGGGTGAAGAGCTGGTTTGCTAAGCAGTAAATAACTAGTTCGATCTATACATTCATTGACCTTTGTTTGTCTCATTCAATAACTGTGTGAGGTCCAGCATATTTAAACTGCACAATTCTCCTGCTCGCTTACTGGGTGAAAGACAACAGCAGCTGTGAGGGTTAAGACCTGAGAGCTAAAGAAACAGGACAGTCCCTATCTGTTCCACTCCACCATTGCTGCGCTCCCCACCTGCCTCACTGTACAGCTAAACGTGTTGTTATTCCACATGGGCCAGCTGTATATACCACACACATACACCTACCTCCGTGCTGTTTCCCCCTCCGTATCCTGAACACAAACACACTCTCGAGAATTTAAACCCCAGGTTCCAAAGGCCAAGTGGTTCTTCAAAACTAAATAGTGGGACTTTATGAACATTAAGCTGATGGCACTTAGCTTAGGAAAACACTCACAAGTCTGTTTCTGTAGTCAAAACATTACTCAAGTTTATTCTTGTTTGTTCTATTGTGACTGTCTAAGAGCCTGTATAAGACCTCTAACGTTTTCATTATCCTAAATCCACAGATGTATGCATAGAAGCGCCATTCTATACCATTCCTATAAGACTCCACGGTGCGTATATATTTTAACTGTGATCACAATTTATATTTAAACACAATCAACTGTGCCCTTAGCTAATTAATGAACATTACATACCAGTTTAATTGGAGTCTAATTAACCCTACTGGTTCAAAGACTCTGACGGAATACAGGCCTATAATTTCCAATGTAAACAAACAAATCTATTTCCGGTTTATATAAAGTAAAACACGACAGTTAAAATGCAATAGTAAAAATGATGGTAAACAAGCTCACCAAATGAGTTCGTTACAATTTTAATATTGAATAAAATAATTATCCAGCCAACGGAAGTTTTTACATTACAATTTTCTTTACACAGCCCCATAGCTGAATTCTCAAATCTGACTGGTTTATATGAATGTGCGTGTTGCAATCTTAAACTAACACTATTATTAGGGTTAAATGTGTTATTTTGTAACATACAAACACATATAATCATTGATATGGTGAAGCTTTTTGTAAGCAAGGGTTTATTTAGCATTTATGGAAGAGATCTTCAGAATCAGCACTTTGTAAGTCTTCGGGACAGAGGACGTTGTGGTTTGGGGGTTCTCGGGGACGAGCTGCGTTTTCATCTCATTGACTTGAACAGAAAGTGAGGAAAAGGCTGTTTATCGCTGGTAAATTGTTTCGTTCAACAGGTGTTCAATAAAATGTAAATGTAACTGTAAACTGATCGAAATGACGACGCTATTTATATAGATAGTATATTAAATAAAAAAGTAATCATTGGCAACGTTCGAAGGTTTAAGACATTTTGAGATGTGCTGTTATAAGGGAATAATGTTCATGTCGAGCAGCATTAACATAAGTCAAATGCTAGTCAAATCCTACACATCCAGTGACGAAAACACAAATGCCTGAGTTATTCAAGGAGCAGATGTCTCTGTTTGTCCAGAGTCTATTTTTAACCTTTCAGCTGCTGGATTTAGCTCAGTAATGGGAATTCTGCAGGGGTGAACAGTAGGGCATTGCTGAGGACGTCACATCCAGACCCCTGTGGAGCTCTGAATCACCAACCTGACACTCAACAATACAACTGACTTCAACAGCACAGCAAACAACAAGCTACATGACAGACCTGCCGCTACACCACTGACGTCTATTCCACTTCCTATAATAACCATAAAATCATAACCATAAAGTATGATACATAATACTAAAATAAATCTGTGATATCATAATCTAATTAACCTAATCTTTGCAATAACAACAAATGACAGGTGTTAGCTTATGATAAGCAAATGTGCCAGTCCAATAAACTATTGAGCAATAATATTTTATTATGATATATCTCTTTACAACACATACACAGGTGTGTGAGTCAGTCAGCGTGTATCTGTGTGTCAGATTGTGATGTTTAGCATGTGTCTGCGCAGGGCTGATAATGCTGCCGCAGGCTGTTGAGTCAGAGATATGCCTCACATTGCTCTGTATTTGCTTTACTCCATCACAGTATCAGACTAACAGGCATTAAAAACCACAGTGTACTCACTGCAATTATTGAGTGCTGCTATTCTCCCCTTTATTTGCTGTGACAAATGACCAGATGACCTCACACACACAAAACACTTAAAACATGGCAGGTGTACAGAAATAGGGGAGAAACTGTCAGCAAACGTGTGTGAGGTCTTTTCTAACCAAATCAAATGCCAATGTGCAATAAGAAGGAACACAATTGTCTTATACAGGTGTTCAATATTACGTACTGAATATTAAATTCTCTATTACTAAACAAACAACGTCTAACTGTATGAAATTAATGAATGTGCCTAGACATGTTGTTTAAACTCAAAACAGCTGAGTTGCTTTGGGCAAGAAAGCAGAAACAATGCCCCAACTAATTATTTAGCTGGCTGTTTGTTTCTTTCCGTTTAACTCCTTTTATCCTTTTTGCGCTCTGGGCACTTTAATATGATTAATGTTTTATACTAATTGGACAGTTCGGTCAGGATTCAAGCTAAAGTAATGTGGCAGTAAATCATTCATTTAAAATGCAGATGAGCCATCGTTCACAAACATCAGCTAGGAAAAGGTAGTTTTCATGGTCAGCTACAGAAGTGTAAGATTTTAAGTAAGCATACATAATGTTTCTTACAAAACTGGTAAAAGAATTGGTAGTGAGAATCATGATCACAACTCCAAGCCAAAAACTGTCTCATATATTCAACTAAATGGTAACAAAATGATACCTCTAAAATGGTATCACATATTTTGAGTTTCATGATTTTCCCCCAAAATATGTTCATTGCTATGTAAGGGATAACGCACAGGGAGCTGGTAATTTCCGACGTGAAGCAGAGGGGTGCTGAATCGCCCCGAACGGGTTTACTTTGCAATAATGACCGGCTCACTCTACATTTTTATTACATGTTTACGTACAGAAGAAATCAATTATTTGACAAAAAAATTTCAAGTGTATATATTTTTTTGTTTCTGCTAATGACGTGGTGTTATGAATCGAAGGTGGATGCAAGTGCAGTTTAAGGATATTAATTAAAAGACGAGCAAACAGATCCACATTGGCAGGCAGAAACGTGGTCATAAACAAACAAAGTTCAGGCAAGCTACAAACATCATAAACTAGAACAGGAACTGAGCTAAACCAAGAAACCAGAAACGCAGTCAAAAACCGGAATAACAAACTAGGAAAACAAACGGCTCGGCAAACACTGATACAGGACATAGGACGTGATACCTCACACTGAACACGGGAAAACACAGGGTATAAACACACAGAACAAACAACGGCCAAACAGCAACAGATGAGAGTAATCTAGACACACGAGGACTAACAACCAACGATGAGGCGAGGGACGAGACGAGACATAACCCAACACAAAAGCACAGGGTAACGTACAAAAACTGAGTTAATAAGGAATTGCGCTTTGCAGTGCAGTGAGCTGCAGGACCTGCGGAGAGCGGGTACAACTCAGCTCGATGGGGAATACGCGTGGCCCATAGCAACGGTCTGCGAGACATAGCAACAATGTATTACGCAGTACAGACTGTGGAATGCCATAATTGACCAATCAGAATTGAGTATTCAAATGAGCCGTGTAACATTTAAATGATGTCATTAAATTGACGTAAAAACTTGCTTTGATTAAATAGAAGAAGAAAAGAAGTATTGATGAAACCACATAACATTCCTGGAAACTCAAAAATGTTCACTAACCAAAATGTTCAGGAACCTTTTCCATTTAATCCGGTTTGGGACGGTAAGAACCTATCCAAACTTGCAAAAACCCTGCAGCTGTTTCCTTCAATTTGTGACAAATGCACTTTGTCTTGTCATCACACAACACCACCTAAGCCCAGGGAATCAAAACAAGCTATTATGTGAGTCCATGATAAATTACTGTTATAGACAGGAAGACCGTGCAGGAGCCAATGAGAGCAAGGGTCGGGTGCAAAGACAACCGGCCAAACGCTCCCTGTACTTTACGTCACGCCAGACATTTGAATCATAACATAGGGTTAGAGCCCCTCCTGCCAGCCAATAGATTTACAGAGGCACAGCTACTCGCCCCTCCCTCTATTAACCAACCTTTTCTTCAGGTGAGAAAGGTGATTCTCTTGCTCTCGCTCTTTCTTTCTCTCTCTCTTTCACACATACAAAGCCATAGCCACTACTAACAAGCCCATAGAGGTCAACTCGGAAACAAACCCATATCACAGTCAGTGCAGAATAAAGTGCATGCTATAATAACATACGTCGATATCTGATGGACAACATACAAGCTACACTCTTCTGCTTTCTTAGTAAATGGTTTCTAAGGTCTGCGTCCATTTCTTATTAAACAGGGTTTCTCGGAGGCAGAGGGGGCAAATGTACAGCCGACTGTGTTTGCCTCATTTACAAATTAAAACGAAATGGGTTTCCGTCACTGTCTTGCTAATAAGACTAGTTAAATCCGTTGAGATGAAGACGACATGGAGCAGAACTCCGATTTCTATACGGATTACAGCGTTACGATGCATCTCAGACATTCTCTTACGAGCTCCTTGGCCTTTGAAATAAAAACACACAACTGTCTTAATGATTAACCTGAGCAACGTCAGTGGAATGCAGGGACACCTGCAAAAACAGATAAAACAACCTCGCAAAGTATGACCCAGTGTGGTAATAATATTAAAAAATGGAAATAACGGTTTGAATTTATGTTTATGACAACATGTGGTGCTCAACAGAAAAATTTGAGATGTAGATGATCAAGACGCGCACGCGCACACACACACACACTCTCACATTTCGAGCCAGCTTTCCACCATGAGGTAAGATCAGATGAGCTGGAGCGCGCCAGATGGGCCCATGCTCCTAATAAATGGGCACAATGAGATTGCACCTCACTGACATCATCGGCACCTCCTCCATCCTAAAAAGCAGCACAGATGGGAGACAGGGGTTTCAAACATGTCGCTTTCTATTACACTTCCAATTTTCTCTTGATCTCCGTCATGGAATGTTCACTCAGTATCAGCAGTGAATGTGGAAATACTCAGTGAAAGCTTTGATCATCACTCAGACATATTCGTGCGCAACTACTACTGTTCAACTGTCATCAAAACACCCAGTCCAGATGACGTCAAGACAAGGGAATGAGAGGGAAAGTGAGAACGTATTGAGATGCGAATGGGCTGACAAGAACATAGATGCATGTGGATTGCAAGCGTTCTTGTTGCGCATCTGCGCATCACTTAGCGAAACATCGTCCGCTTCTAACCCAAGGAATACATGTCAGGGCTTGGCATGCCAGAATTACCACAGTGTCTGAGAGAAACACTTCTGAGGAGGACTTCAACCACACAAAAGCATTCAAAAAAAAAAAAAAAAAACAGCAGTGAAGCTAGACAGATGCTCGGAAACATCTGCTCAGGGTGTGTTTTACATCTGCATTATATAATACACGCTTGGACGTCTATCATTTTAGCTGTAAAAAAATCTGTTCTGTAATAGTCAAGTACATAGTATGACATGTAATACTGGATGTAACACAACATGTGATATCACATATTTGTTTCCATTAACTGCTAAAGTGAGGTCATTAAGTGATTAGTCATTAGTAAACCTAGCAGCTCCCAGCAGCTGTCTCACATTGCATACTATGACAGTATTTTAGCATGCACAAATCCTGAAGATTAATACATATATCACAGCTGTGAATGAGATGAAAAAGGAAGTTGTATCAAACATGTGCATGGTGTAAGGAAAGGTACTTCATTTCAGTAGAGCAAACAAATTCTTCACTGTGTCATCTATAGCCGGGTTTCCATTTGCAGTTTAACGCAAAATAGATTTTTAGAAAATGGTCTGTGTTTCTATTGACTGATGTCATGCAATTAAAGCTGGGATTTCTCCTCTAACGATAGCTCTTACAGAGCACTGGTATTTCAGACAGGTAGCATTTCCATGTCAGGTCATGTGACTTAAATGCGAAAAAAATGTGCTTTTGCAAAATATTGCTTTATCGAGTCATCTGAAAAACCACCTCACATACTGTACATATACAAGCTTTTTTATGATGTTCGAGTGGTTTTTTTCATTAGTCACTGTTTTCCGTTACTCGTTTTTAGGTCGCAGTATCAGATCAGATGCTGACTGAAACATAGCTACTGATAGGCATGTTGGTTCTGTCTGATTCGCTCTCTTATGTGCGATTAGACAGTTAAAATGTTCGCTAATACAGAGTTTTGCTATAGATCACTACAGACACAAACTTCGATCCAGCCTCATCATTTGTCTCAAAATTAAAAAATAAAAACCTAGTAGACAAACTCGATCCCTTGTTCAACTTCAGCCAGGAGCATGAGTGGACCATTACTTAAAGTCTAGTTCCCGTTCAAGCAGGGAGAGAGAATAAAAGAGCCACTGTTAAAAAAGCAGACAAAGTCTAATGGGCTTAGTTAAAAGCACTAACAGTTTGAATACTCCTAGGCAGACTGCAGTTATTGTCAGCTAATTATTCTCACCTATTGTCTGCCATCTATTAGACAACTGTGCTTACTGAGCTGCTTCACGAGACAGCAGATGCTAACCCAAGATAGAAGCGCAGCAGATCATGGCTTATTGTGTCATTGAGCTAAAGTTGTGGAAATTAGTATTGTGTATGTTCATTGCCTATCTAGTTGATACGCCACCACACTGAGAGGTGCACGACTTTCAGGCTCAACTACACTAGTGAATGTGTAACGAGTCCGACCGAGGCAACAGTAATGGAATTTGATGGCTGAAATTCACTTAGCGCAGAGTAACATGAAGCCTGCTTGAGAGCGATAATCGAGTTTCAGCTCTCCACTTCCTGCATTACCAGGTCAGAGGTCAATTTATCCAGGTGTCACTAACAGACACCAAAAAGGTCCCTCAAAGAGGGAAAAGTCCAAACTCGAGGCAAGACGAGAGCACAGGACACACATTCCAGTGAATCTCCTCTACGAAAGAGCAGTAGCCAAGGCAACATGGCTGACAAATGACCCACATAATCTCTTGTTGGCTGGACTTTGGCCTGGCGCCAGCAGGCACCGTGGTGCAGAGAGAAGTGAAGAGAGGAGGAAAGACGGGCCAGTAAGGGCTACCTCCCAACGACATTCACTGCTGAAATGCGTTTCCCAGGCTCCTACAAAGCCACTGACTTGATGACTCATTAACACTTGAATCATTGTCTAAATTCTCAAAAGTGTCAGCCCATACTCATTTGCTTCTGCCTCCAAATATACTGGTCTCTCCAAAGCACTATACACTGTTATACGGCATGCTAGAGTTTGCGATTTGTATTAACATATGAAAAGGCAGAAAATATAAAGTGATACAGGACATAAGCATGCGGCGATAAACATAAGCATCGACATAACAAAGCATGTATGTGCACTCAGTCAAATCCAAACAATACTGGAAATATGCAAGCAACAGCCTCCATCAGTCAATGCTGGAAGAAACGCCACCTCCGCAGGGTAGGAAAAAATCTGCTTCCATCAGACGGCGTTAAAAACTGGCACTCAGTGAATCAGAGATAAACAAAGTGACTAACGCTGATAAATATCAGTGCTGCCCAAACTCACCTGAAAGCCACTGAGTAATGTTATAATACAGTCAGACAAGGTCTTTACAACTAAAGAGGACAAACCTTTTAAATTTCACATGAATCCTGTCACATCATATAGGAAAGGAGGTTTCCAGAGCAAAATATATAAGAACACAGGAAGAACATGTTATAAAAAGTATTACTTGTACATAACAGTTTTCCAACAGGCACTTACTGAACTCGTTCCTGTGGCTGAATCGCAAATGGTGTTCTACTGGAAATATACTGTAACCTTAACTCTAACCTCAATGGCCACTTTAATAAGAACATCTGTACACCTGCTCATTCGGCCAATTATCCAATCAGGCTGCAAAAAAACTGAATATGGGCGTGCAGCTATAAGTGGAGAACAGATAAAGGTCATATCAAACATCAGAATGGGGAGAAATGTGACCTCGGAAACTATGACTGCGACATGAGTTTTGATGTAGCTTAGGTATGAGTATTTCAGGAATTGCTGAGCTTCTGGGATTTTTAAGCAAAGTCTCTACACAGAATGGTGCAAAAAAAACCCCAAAAAAACTAAAAACATCCAGTAAGCATCAGTTGTGTTGAGGGAAATACCTTGCTGATGAAAGAGGTCAGAGGAGAACGTCCAGACTGGTTCAAGCTGACGGGAATGCTAAAGGGTAACTCAAATAACCACCCTTAACAGCCATCCTGAGCAGAAAAACATCTCAGGACACACGTCTAACCTTCCAGCGGACTGGATATAACAGCAGACGACACTATTAGGACGTTTTCACACCTACAGTCTGTTTGCTCTGGTCCGACTCACTTGATGAATTTTTAAACTTGGAGCATCACCCCCACCATTCGTTTCACGCAGAGGGATAACGCAAAACGCTTCACTGCAAACCATGTGAGAACGTTCAGACCGCATGCTGGGCAGATGGGTTGGGGGCAGGAGCAAGAATGTAAATAAAGGAAGAAGGTCTGTATTCTGGACTAGTGCGTATTTCGCTGAGAGAAGCATTGTTACGCGATTTAATATTGCGCAACGACAGAATTGGCGTTTGCTCTTTGCAGTATACCAGAACAACTATTCCAGCAGAATGCCGTATGCTATACCGCTTCAGAATTTGCAGAGAAGACGTTCTGCTTTCAGACAACAGAGCAGAACATCCAGCCATCCACCCATTATGTATACCGCTTTATCTATCTGGGTCGCGGGGAAGCTGGAGCCAATCCCAGAATCTTCGGGCGAGCCCACCACACACGCTCGCATTCACGCCTACGGGCAATTTAGACTAGCCAGTTGACCTAATCTGCATGTCTTTGGACTGTGGGAGCAAAGCGGAGCACCCGGAGGAAACCCACGCATGCACGGGGAGAACATCCAAACTCCGCACAGAAAGGATCGAACCCAGGACCTTCTTGCTGTGAGGCGACAGTGCTAACCACCGCGCCGCCCTGAGCAGAACAAGGGAACTAATATTGAACATGTACAATGACTTGTTATCCGTCGACATGTTAAACCAAGGACGTGTTTGGTCTTTTCTTGCCATGTGTTTGATTCTACCTGTAGGGTAGTTGGCTACGTTATACTTTGTCATCATTTTTGAATTGTGCATCACGCTGATAAGAATGTACGGTGTATATAACTTTCTTCCTCAGACTTGCGGAGTACACCCGGTAGCTTGTTTGGTTTCAGGTCGGCTCATGTTCCCACCACACATGACCCGCTCCAGAGTTCGTTTGGGACTGGATTGAGACCACCTCCTCTCAACTCACACTCCTCTCAGTGTGGTTGTTATAATTCACGCATACATACAGTAAGTTCTTATTGAAATCATTTTGAAAAGCAACGACTCTATACTAAATAAGATATTCACTCAGAGGACTGCATCCAGATGCCCAAAAGACCTCCCGCATAGTCAGCATCTGTTCTGAGGCCATCTCAGCCTACAATGACTGCAGCACTAACCCTGAAACCTCACTGTGATTTATGCCCTCTATGTCTCGCTTTCTGTCTTCACAGCACCGGGCTGTGGGCCTCGTTAATGTCCTTATCTCAGCCTTGCCATGATTCTGCAAAAAAATCCGCCACCTGTTAGCGAGACCGAGTGCGACTACAGGCAGCTGCCAGGAGCTGGAGTGTGTCAGCGTGTCTGTCTACAGGCCTCTCATCACTCACTGACAGGCTGCTGGCTCTCTTTCCCACAATATGAACATGCGCCTTTGTTCTAGCTTGCAGTTGAGGGAGTGGAAGCTAGTGAGAAGCTGGTGTCAGGAGAGGCGTGTTTGTTCGTGTGTATGTGTGTGTGTGCTGTCAGATGAACAAGATGTGAGAATAAGTCACAGAATAATGTGCACTTGTTGAGTTGAGTGCCACTCGCTGCCTTTCGCGCTCTCGTTTCATTATTTTGCTTTGCTGGTAAGAGCAGGAGCAGATGAGCCGTGTGTTGCAGGTCAGTTCTGGACGAGTGATTTAGCACAAAACTGACACGACCCACTTGGTCCTTTTAACACGCCACCTCACACTGACAACGGAGCTCAGAGCAACTCGGCGCAAAAACCACTTTGGGTGCTCTCGCTTTTAGCGCTGCTTGTAACTGATACTCTGCTTATTAGAAGGGAACGTTTTATACTGTAAACCATTAAACACTTCAATTCTTTCTGTCACTCCGTGTCACGCCCTCTGTTTGAGCCAAATTTATGTGCCTTTAATGTGAAGTCGTTCCCACACAGGTACGACTAAAACGTGTGCCAACACAACTCGGCTTAGTTCACACTTCAGGATTGCTCTCCTCTGATACATAGCCCTTCCGTAATAATTCATCTAGAAAAGAATTTGTCTCAGTTATTCTTTGAGGGGTTTTTGGAACCGACAGGCAAGATGAAATGATTTACATGCTCTCACGCAGGGCCTGACTCCAGAAACACAAGACTAACATTAGGAAAGGTATTAAAAGTGAATGGAATTCCTCTGATGAGGCTCTCTCCTCCCGACCCATAGTGATAAGAGGGTGAGTGCTAGACTCGCTTCATGAGTGGCCTGCTAGGGGAAACACTTCCCGCCTGATCTCAGAGCAGTTCTGGGATTTCGCTAATAAGCCACACAAACACACGCGCACACACAATGGGACAATTCGAAGGTGGTGCTGAATGTGCCTCCTTACTTTAACAATTGCTCTCGCTTCAAGGCAGCACACGGTGCGCACTTCCACTCAGCCATGTATTATGAAACAGCAATGAGTGATGTCCTGCAACTCAGCGAAAAGGAACCGCATCTTCCCTCGTACACGGAGCGCTTCAGTTATCCAACAGCACGAAACATTCAAAAGTGATCCGCTGCACTGAATTTAAAATGAAATGCTCACTGTCCACTGCATCTGCAGCGTACGTGCGATAATAAATAGATGTCTTGCTTATAACGGACGTCTAAACCCAGTCGGTGAATTCTGTCAATAAACCTCTATGTGAAATATGGCTGTAGGACACTCTTAGAAATTATCCCGTCAATTGCATTTGTAAGTTTAGCTATAAATCTGTGTAACTCAGCAGAGATAAGATTACATTTTCCTTCTGGGACATGATACACCTTATATGTTACCAATGCAGTCACTGTAGTTACAGTAAGCATAGAATTATTCAAATTTCAGTGCATTAATATGACAAAAACCATTGTTCTAGTACTGAATCTACAGCATTGTCAAAACACGTAGCTTTAGAAATTTTGAAACTGAAGGTTTCACTGAAATTTTGTCAATACAGGGAACATGAAACGAATCTCTTGCATGGAATAAGAAATCATTCACAAAGCTGCAGTGAACAGAGATTCCATTAAAAAAAAAAAGCTTTGTGAGAAATAGTAAGAAAAAACCTTGTAATCTCCTTTCCTCTGAGACTAACTCTAAGTCCTGCTCTACACACATTCCTTAGAGCCTTTTCTCTCATCTCATTACAGAAATCACAAGTCCGCCATCCTCGTCTTCAAGCTCTCTCAAGGCTTTAACATACCCACATTCTGCTTAATTAATGAGGGCCTCTTTCTAATAAAAGCATCTGTCTGGCCTGGCAAAAGGCTGGAACAAAACAGAAAGCACATGTGCACAGATGCATGAGACTGGAGCGCAGTGTGATGGGCCGGCCTGCACTCTCAGGCCTATTCATCTACACGAGGGGACCAATAAAAAAGCACCTGGCTTGCTTCACCCGAGCCTCTTCTGGGTTTAATCTGCCTTCTTTCTCTCCACCGAAATCCCCAGCCTGGATGTCTTTGTTCTCTTCTCAGTGGGGCATTAAAATATGGAAGGGGAACGAGCCAAAGTGGATCCCAGCTACCGTAGTGGCATTTGGAGTTTATGGCACTCCACAGGAGTTAGGATTCAGTTGACAGACAGCCAAAACTCAATTAAAACATCAAAAACTGTTCTCCGAGGAACTCCAGGTGTGTTTCCAGCTTTACAACCAGGACACCGGATCCAAAGAACTTAGATACCACATCCTGAGGGGCATCTGCATGCCTGAGAGATGGAATAATGTACATAAAGAAATGAAGCCAAACTGGAATTACTTTGATTTATAATACGACTACACAAGTCTGTGATTAATAAGCTGGGGTGCGTATTAAGTCTTCGATGCCACACGGAAGCATCTTATAAATCAGTTAGCACACTGGTCTGTCTAATTACCGGCCTTTCGCATCACTTGACGGCATTAAGGAGGCTGAAATTACTAGCAGTTTGTTCTTGCTGCACTTCCCGAATAAAAAGCTCGAGGCAGAAAGTCTGAGGTGGAGAGATGCTACAGAAAGAAGCGTTGAGTTTCACTCTGGATAATCATGTATGAAAACTGCAATTACACTCACACTTAAAAAGCATGCAATTGGTCACAATTCATCCAAGTGATCGTCATGAGGAATATCAGAGATAGACCGCGCTTTTATAGCCATTTTACACTTCAGCATGATCCAGTTAGGCTTTATAAATACACTGTTATACCTATGAATCCTATAACACAACACTGCGTGTCACCAAAATCACTGATCCTATAATCTCTAATGATGTACTTAGTGATGGATGAAACTTTTAAAACAAGTCGTGAACTAAAGTTCATGGAGCAAGTCTTCTCATAGCAGAGCCGACTGCCTGTGGTAAAAATGCCTCTGACTCCCTTGTGATACACTGAACTCTCTTTTTTTTTTGCAGAGGTTCCTGCATTCCCTTGGCAACGTCCTTTTTGCTGTTTTTTAAAAGAGCCAATCAACTGGGGGCTGGTAACCAAGCCGCCTGTTTATCAGTAACCTGGGTGAACAATGACTGCAACCAGACACTGCTCCTGCCTCTATAGTGAGAGCGAGAGAGGGAGGGAGCGAGAGAGAGACAGAGAGAGAGAGAAAGAGGGCGATCTAATAACATTGACACCGATACACTTGGCACTCAGTGGCAAGAGCAGATACATGGGTGGGTGACTTTGAAGAAGAAACCGAACTATCTACCATCTCAAGCTACAGTTATAAACACAGTACCGAATGAAGTTCCCATTTTCAAAACAACTATTAACAAGACCTGGCACCAAGTGAGCATCCGGAGTCCAGAGCGATCAGTTTCTAAAGTCTGCGCCTACTACCGAAAGCTATTTATTTCCTTATTATGTTATATAAAACAAAAAAAAAAAAAAAAAAAACGTTTCACTCGGATGGTACTTTTTCAGGCAATAATAATTTATTTAAAATTAAAGCAAATATTTTTTCTAAATGTAAAATCCTTGTATGAAATAAATAAACACCCAAATCTCACATATTGATTCCATCGAAAAAAAATAAATTAATATGATGCCAGGGTACTTGCAACTCGGTGAAACTCCCTGCGTTCTTGCCAATGCTCGCATAATCGTGTCGTGCTTAATGTGAACTTTAATGTTGTGTTGAATTCGTCCAAGATTTTTTTTAACACTTGCGTCGTTTTTTAATGTCATTCAGTCACCTTCAGTAAACACTTTGCCTAATTCTGGCTCCACGAATGCAGAGCCTATTCTGGGACGGACGGGTCACCATTTCATGAAACAGAAAACTGCACTTCAGGCGAGAAGACTGTAGTTAGACCAGGCTGAAGGTCTGTGGTTTTTATTTAAAACCTGGGGGTCTGGCTGCTGTCCTAGTGAAAGCTATAACCTGTGTTGTCACAGTTCACTGACTCTCACACAAGCTCAATGGGCTGTTTGACTCCTGATCTGCTGTGATCTCCTCTACAGAACTATCCACCCCTCACCACACACACACACACACACACTCATGCAGACACACACACATACTCCCATCTACACACATTTCTCTTGTCCAAACTTCCCACTCCTTACTTTTTCCCTCTCTGGCTCCAGCATGGTTCAAGGGTTTCGCTGCAGTCTTACAATAACTGAAATTAGACTAGCGTGCTGTACATTTTCACCAAACTGTAAAGAAATTTAAATCCGTGTGCTTAGTGCTGTAATGCCCAAGAAGGTCTACCGCCATGCACATGCACAAAACAAGAGGGCTTGCACAAAGGCAGCACTAAGGAAGGCTGGCCGAAGTCCTAAAGGCTTTTGAATCAAAGGGCAAGCTTCAGGAGGACAATGCTCACACCCCATTCACTGCTCCCAAACACCCAAGCTCCAGAGCCAAACCATGGTGTAAGCAGCCATCAGCTCAGCCTCCGAGTGGCTACGAGAGGCTTACGATCACCATGGCGATAACCCCCACAGCACAAACAAACCTCGGATGTGGGGTAAGACAGGGGCACAATGACTACATCTTAAGGGCTATGCCTTAAATTACTCCTCAAACCAGAAATGATCAAATGGAGCTGTTCCTTATGGAGAGGATTTGTCAGGTATCACGTAGCTTAACCATTGATGCCATTGCCGCTACTGTACTTGTTGCTCTTCTCTAAGTTTTTTGTCATCCTCTACCGACCTCCCACTGCCTTTAAAAACTTTCAGACAGTTGTCAGCTGTCTTTGACCACCAGTGAGCACGCCACATTATGCAATCTAAGCTCACTGCTCTCACAAACCAAAGAATCACATTACAATACATGATTTTTTTTTTTTTTGTCTGCAAAAGTGATAATCAGGCTTAGAATGTCGTCGTGCTAAAAAACGTTCTCGTCAGAATCAAAGTGTGCCACCATTTTATCTCAACAGACAAAAAAAAAACAAAAACAAACGTGCACCTTCATCGATTACTGCTTTTCTAGCTTGTCGCACTTAAGGATCTCCTGTTGAAAGTTCCTTTCAGCGTTCCTTTCGCTTGCGATGATCACTTACGGTGATCTAAAAAAGTGCAATAAAGAAAAGAAAAAGAAGGAAGGTAACTCGGCAAACGGAGAGAGAGCTCAGCTCACACAAACCCAGCGGTGCTCCTGCAGCACACATGCCAGAGCAGCACTGTCACCGCAGTAATAATAGTGCATCTGTATTTTATCAGCCAGTCTCCTGTCATGAAGAAGCATGTGCAAAGAACGCGTAATTGAAAGTTACACACACGCACAATGCTCACAACGATCCTATTCATCTAATTAACCGCGTGCAGATTTCTGACTAAGCATACATTTTATTATGCTAATTATTTCTACACATTAACATTTATAATACAAAATGCACCAAACAGATTTTAAAAAATGACAGGACGTTGCAAACAGTATTAGTGAGTAAATAAATGGTATACTTGTTAGACGTCTAAAGTAAACCTTTAGTCAAAGCCTAAATATATATATATCAGATAAGCATTTGTAACATTCCCTAAATCTATACTACAAATTCACAAATCTATTAAAAAATGACTGATAGAAAGACTGCGAGATTGTAATCAGACAAGGTGGACAAGCAGGTTCAACAACATTAGCTGATGGTAGAATGTTTTTTACTAGGAGGGTGAATTAGCCTGCAGGAATGACGGATCTTTTCAGAATCACGAACGCGCAGGTATGTGGAAACCCTGACGAAACCGAGCGGAATAAATTGCAGTACAAAGCAGTCATATAACTCTCCTGCTTCACCTACTGACCTAGCAGCTAATCATATTATGAGAAGAATGCTGGTCATACTCAGATAGTAGAGCTAAGACTCGAAACATTCAGCAAAATCTTTTTGTCAAGGTCACAAAATCATTTTAGAAGAAGGTAATGAATGATATGGCATGGTTACATATTCACTCCATCCATATGCTTGCTTGTTTCCCTTAGTCTGTATTAGTGCTCTTAACTAGGTAACTAGCTTGCTGACATTACTTTCAGCCTGGAAATTTAGGTTTCCAGGCAACCGAAAGATTGAAGATTGAAGTAATTATTTAGTAGGAAAATTATTATTACAAATTTAATAATTTAACAAGTAACTTAACACACTCCTTTTTTCGATTAAAGAAACACAAATTCTCATAAATCACATTTTCTTTAAGAATGAATCTAATTCAAATATTTTACTGAAATCTAAACATTCTTACAGTTTATTTGTTCTAGCGATGGTGTTGTGATACGCTAAGGAAGTGCTGAAGTCCAGCAGAGCTGGGATCAAGCCCATCACCAACTGCACACAGCACACCTTTCCGAGTAAACATGATCTACATGGTGTGACCGCGGCAGGGAAGGTGTGGAGCCTGAGCAACTGGACTCTACCCTTTGATAGCCCAAAGGGTGATCAGATACAAGAGCAATCTCTCTTTCTCTCTCTTTCTCACACACACACAGGCTATGTCCACATTACATTAATACATTTTAGTTTTAAAACCGGGGTTTTAAAACGTAAGCAATCTGCATCCAGACGAGCGTTTTAGCTCTGTATCAGAAATAATCTCCATCCATATTAACACACCTCAAAATGCATATCCCATGACCATTCTCATACACTGGTCATGCATGTGCCACTGCAAAAAGGTGAAGGCGTTATTACAGAGCATGAAGGCATTATGAATATAACTGCACAACAGCTGCTGGCAAAGACAACAAGTTCAGCACTTCATTATCCATGCTGCACTCACCACCAGTGCATAGTCAAAGCTGATGAAGTTGGCTTTCTCATGGAAAAGGGTCACTTGATAGGAGCATGATGAATCAGGGATGGATACGTTGTAACTGATAAGTCCCAATCAGGAAGCGTACATGGGTGTCTGCATCATCGTTTCCAACAGCCTACGTTTCTAAAACTGAAACTAAAACGGGGCTGGCAGCATTTCCAAAACTGGAGTAGTACGCGCACTGGGACATCAGGTCATTTTAAAACTAAAACATATTGAAGTGGACATAGCCTCGTGAACATAGACATAACCTAATGGACATTAGGTTACGTGTGACTATGATTTGTAAGATTTTGGTATTTTACTCTCTCTGGTAAAGAAAAAGCAGAACTTGCAGCAGAACATTTTGTAATCTGGATTGACCTGCATTGTGCCTCAACATATTGCCCAGCCCTAGCATGCTGTATTCACAAGCATTCACAACTCAAACTGTAGGGCTGAATGTAAGAGCTTCATTTATTATTATTCGATCTTGAGAAATTAACAAAACTTCAGTAAAGCCATGTTTAAAACTGCAGTCGGCTGATATTATTCAGAATTCTTTAAAATGGGCGCCAGTGACAATGAATGGAGGAGATTCCAAGCACTGTATCTGTGAGCTCTGGGTGTGTGTGTGTGTGTGTGTGTGTGTGTGTGTGTGTGTGTGTGTGTGTTTACTAATGTAGTCGTATAGAGGATGAGGGCAGCTGCTGTATTGGTAGCCCTGGTATGGAACATGTCATTGCCAATGAAGATTGATCTCATTCCTGCCATTACAATATGAACTGAGGGCCCCTCACACATGAGGAGACATGCTGGGGGCAACTGTCTGGGGCAATGTGTAGGCAATGTGGGAGAGGGCAGATACAGGGCAAGAAATACAGCACTGTCACTCAAATATATATCAGCTGGTACATGTCAAGTCATCGACAGCTATAGTATACCAAGTCTCAATACTTTCCTTCTTCTCACCAGAGCTGAGCACAGAAAAAAAAAATCATCATAGTGACAGTAATTAGTGCCTGAACAGTGTTTCTCTTATTTTTATCATTTTTCTTTAATTCCGAAACGCCATTCATTTTAGAGGGCAAAAAAAAGTCTTCCTGCTCGGTCATCAGATAGCCACCAAACTTCATGTCACGGCTCAGACCGACTCATGAAGCACACTCGTCTTTATTTTGCACTGCATCTCTAGTGTACGTTGAAATTGTATAATCATGCTAGCTCAGTGCCCAGAGCTTTTTACACATCAGAAAGTTCCTTACTGAAATTAATTGGACTGAAAATGTTAAGAGCAATACATCCTAGCAGTAGGTTGATGTGAATGGAGTCCACTTACGTAACTTAACTATTCTTAAAGGTTCCCATTTCCCATTTCCATGTGAAAGATTTATACTAAAGGCACAAAAGATGATATCAGTCCAATGACAAGAACAGCACAGTTTGTTACCTTTATTTCTGAGAGTGCAGAGGTGAGTGATACACTACACTTTTCTCTACATATTATTTACATTTATGTCATTTGGCAGAAGCCCTTATCCAGAGCGACTTACATATATCTCATTCATACAACTGAGCAGTTGAGGGTTAAGGGCCTTGCTCAAAGCCCATCAGTGATAGCTTGGAAGTGCTGGGATTTGAACTCATGACCTTCCGATTACTAGTCCAACGGCTTAACCACAGAGCTACCACTCCCCCCAATATTATCATTATGCCTGCTTAATCGCCCAACTTCATGTTTCTTGAACGGCATTTTGATTGTGTCAACTACTGGTGCCAATTTAATGTGCTTAATAACCAGGAGATGATTATGACACTATATATAAATAAGTAGGCAATTATTTTTTTAACACATGTATAATTTCCCCATTACTGTTCTTTGTTATATAATTCGTTTTTATGCAGTTTGTAGCACTGTAAAGGTTTCTGGTAAATGTTTTACCGCAGATCGCGCTATCTATCTATCTATCTATCTATCTATCTATCTATTTTCTCTCACAGATTTTTACATTTATTTTTGTCAAACATTTTTTTTTAAATGCAGCATTATTTTTTTACTCACAGTTCTTTGGCAAAGCTAATCTCATATACAAGTGTACCTTGTAGAAAATTTCTATGATAGGCTATGTTTTTGTCCTGTCCACCACCCTTACTGCGTATCATGGTAGATGTTTTCACATATCATGATATCAGAAGATCTCATGAAGCCCCTAACTATTAATTAAAAAGTGAAACGTACCCTGAGAACAAGAAACGGTCTTAATGATCATAAAACCCCAAAACAACACCAAAGGCTGTAGGAAACGGGACAGTAATGAAACCGTTGAAACCCTCTAAAGCAGCGCTCACACCTCATTGTCTTTTGGCCCATTGCTTGCTTTGTGAGGTGAGACGGTCTGAGCGGTCATGCCACCTGCCAAGAGGGAGTCCTATAGGCTCAACTTTAACACTGATTCTGCCTATTGCCATTCAGAAGAGCTCTTTTGACATGGAAAAGACCCTCCGCCTCCCCTCCCCCTGCTCCTTTGTCAAAGTGTTTGCGCTGGAGAGCAACTCAACACACTTCCAGATAACACGCAGAGTCATTAATGCGGCAAAATTGAAATGAAATGAGCGCGATTTTCGAAAAGGCACTGAATCACATTCAAAGCTCCTCTGAAGCAGATAAACAAAACAAAACAACCAAGTCCCGCAGTGCTACAAAGTGGAACGAGATGGACTCGTTTCTTCAAACACGAGAGGTAGCAGATGCTTTAGGTTCACAGACCCTCAGAAAACAAAACAGTGTGCTTCTTTTTTTTTTTTTTTTTGCCTTAAAGTAGCCAGAAGAGCGTTCGTGGAAACAGAATCCTGAACTCTAAGAATGTTGTCATGTGACTTCGTCTTTAAACCATCGGACAAAGACGACTGATTCAATTTTTACCAAAGCTCTATTAAGAAGCATTTAAGAGATTGCCACTTTAATTGATCAATGTGCATTGATTGCATACAATCAATGAGCATTTGGCAATTTCTTTTTCTTTGATTTGGTTTAGCCTGGCTCATGCTCTCAGGCTCATCCGCGTTATGTCCGAAAGTGATCAATTAAACACTGTTTCGTCAGTGGTCTGAACGACGCGAGACATATTCTTGTGGTATCCGAATTTGGCCAACATTTCTGTATGCAAATTGAGGTTTAGGAGTGAAACCAGTCCTTCGGTTACTGTTGTACATGGTTTGTTATGCGAGAGTCAAAGCTCAGCGAGAGAGTACAGTTGGAAGTGCATTTGACTGGCAAGTAGACAGTCATTAGCTTTGCTAACAAGCTACTTGGCATGGATTAGATTAAAGAAAAAAAAGTTCCTCCACCTTACTAAGATCCCCTTACGCACAGATGTTTCAGGGAATAAGAGAACAGAAAAGTCCATAAATCCACATGCACACAACGACGTCCTGGACTTCAAACTCTGACTCATCCTCATGGAAATTAGATCGAGCCCATTCAACCTCGAAAATGTGGCGGCGGCAGCGTGCAGATCGTTTTCCACATCACATGGATTTCGTATGAAACAGAGAATGCTATTGTGTGAGCTGATTCGGTGGCCATTGTGAAACTGGACCTACTTTAGCATTAATGTAATTTGAGAGGCCGTGAATTAAGTTCGGTGTGTGGCTGTTAACACCCAAGGATAAGGCCGCTGTTTTTCATGCCTTGCTGTGAGACGAGAGCACACGAATCCACTGTAAGGTTGCGAGCAAACCTCTATAACGGCTGTATGAGCAGGAGAGGAAGAGAAACCATCCTTTAAGAAAGAATGACAGGAGTTCTCAAAAGAGCGGACGACTTTAAAAGGCAGCGCAAATTCAATACGGCTAAGCTTAGCCTGAAGGGTGAAAAAAAACACCTTTTGGATATGTAAGCCCTCTGAACTTTATTTGAATAACGACTGACAACCATGGCGAGATACATAAAGGAGCATATATGTCCATACTCACACATGGAGCGATGACACCTTGAGATCTGAGAAATGTTAGAGAACTTTCAGATTTCCTGCAGTCCAAGCGCAGGCAATGTCGAATTATTTTTGTGTTAAGCTCTAGATTAAGCTTAGAGGACTGAATAAAAAAAAAACTGATGAAATAGTTTTACTTGTTGGAGTAAAGAATGCCGTTTCAGGCACCGGTAGCGCGTCCTAATCCTAAAAGAAAGACACAAGGATTAGGTCTTATATATGTATGGGTTTCCATTTTCTGCTGGCGTTGCTGTACACTAGTAACAAGCATATTGAATTACGGTAGTCGATCTCGGTGCAGCACAATCACTGAAAAGGATAAGGAGAGAAAACAGGAGGGCCTTTGAAAGACAAATCTGAATATCTAAAGAAGGAAACTGGTCTTAGTAGGAGTGGTAACCATCCTCAGCTTCAATATCATGCAAAAACAGATTTCATTCGGCAAGCATTCTCTGTCGTTCTTTGCAACTGGTGCCTGTTAAAGCCGCTTGGTGTGAGAGACAAAGGCATGTTGTTACCAGTGCCAGAATGGGGACAGCAAAGAGTGCGGCAAAGTGTGTTGTATTACACTGGAACAGGTTCTCCATTCCAGCTTCCAACCAGTGAAATCACTGTCCCATACTGTGTTTGGCCTGTTAGACACAATCCCGAGCAGAAAGGCTAATACATGAGACCTGGTGTGAGGGAAGAAGTAAAGCTGTAGTGATGTTTGTTCCAGGGAAAACACACCGACACTCAAGGAACCTTCACTACTTATAACAAAAGAGTGAGGGCCCAGAGCTTGCCAACACGTAACGCTCTCATCTTGAAAAATAGACCATAGACAGAACTAACGTGGAGCCAACTGTCAAAACACAGTCATAACCTAACCTTGGTGAAACCCGATTTTAGGCATCCTATAGACCCAAACTCAATTTTGACAGTTTTGAGCCAAAACTGAAATCTCAAACAAACAGTAGCTATATTTTGTTTTATTTTTGATAACTAATGCAGCACGTGAAAGCCTCAAATGCAGGCACTTACATTTAAAATCACAGAAAAACTGTGACTGCCTCTGAACTCTCGCCCTGCTTGATAAAAGAGCGCTCTGTAGCTATTTGCAAGCCAGAACATTTTAAGGAAGCACTACTTAAATCCATAGTGAGCTCTTGAAAACGTACAGAAGCACATATATGCAAAAAAATGAAGGACAAAAGAAATTCACAAGCTGTATCCACACATGAACAAAACGCAATGGGGCATGCTGTTATAGGAAAATAATCAGTGATAGTGCAGTCCAAACCAAAGCAGAGGACCATTACCTCCCTGAAGTGGAAGAACATTCCAATAGCAACACATCCCATCCCATGTTTTATGCCGCTTAGGAATAACATGACATATAGGGTTTTTTTATCCATTTATAGTTATTTTTATTGTCGTGGAATGAAGACGAGTTAGCTCCTGGTATCACTTATGTTATATACAGTTATAAACAATCATCCCCTCACCTTGAAGATAATCAGACAACTAAAAGGAGCTTGTCGAGACACTGAGAAACCAGTAAGCGCAAAGTCCTCCTTCCTGAAGACACCCCATGACGAGTCATTCTTCCTCATTCTTCCATAACTAAACATCTTAAAAAAGGAAACGTCTAAAAAAAAAAAATGTGCCATCATATCAAAAATTACATACAGTATGTGTATACTTTACATCCACCATTCAAGTCCACCTGTAAATGAGATGTTACCAGAAAAAATACTGCATTAGTATGACTGTATGACAATATCCATCTGTGATTTAAATTTCAGCCAGCACGTTCCTGTTCTACCAAATTAATCAGCACCATCTGACCAATCAGATTCGCGAATTCAACAGCACTGTGGTGGAAATTACTCACTGTGGTATACATAAGTCTTAATAATTTTAACTCAAGAGAAGGAACCAAGAAAAAAGGCTAAGGTCTGAAGTAGGAAATCATTAAAAATCACTTTTTTTAAAGGCACTTTTTTTCCTACAGCCCATCATGGTTTGGGTCATTCATATCTTTGGGGTTGTACGCTGCCTGAAGTCAGAGATAAAACAGCCAGAAAGTACAGAATGCTGCTCCTGTAATTAGGCTTCCAGACCATTCTGCTGCTCCACTACAGGGGTCAAACTAGAAAATAACGCAATTGGTCGAGTGCTACTTTGCTTTAACACGTGACTGAAGCTGGGGAGTCTGGAGGACATGCCCTCATACAAATAAGAGCCATGTCCCAATTCATAGTGAATTTACTGACATTAGAGTATAATCTATAGTAGGAGGAGATTATGCAATCTCACAAAGCTTCACGTAATCTTGATATAATCCCATCTGTATTTTAGAGCCAAGGTAAAATGTCGTTAGACAACCTTTTAACAGTCTGCCATATTTCAGTGCACACCGTCCTAAAGTAACCCTGTCTCTGTCTTTGAGGCTTATTGTCTTGTTTTTCATTACTCCCACTTTTGGCACTAGAGCGAGATCACATCCCCCACATTTCTGTCTTGGCTCCTGAATGAGTCTGCAAGATTAAACATGAATCAGATTCCTTTCCTGTTCATTTAACAGAGCTTGTGCTGTTAGGTTAGGTTAATTGATGTTCGTATTTCGTTGGGCCCCTGGATGGGCAGTGAAGCCTGTACGCAAAATAAGGACCGGTTGCACTTCAGCCGGGATTAGCTTATTTTATACAGCAGAATAAAGGCATTCGCCCTAATAAAAAGAACCGCAAATATGTTTAGTCGCATATCGCTGAACAGATACATCTGACTGTAAATGGGCCATGTTTAATAAGACAGAAGGGGCATGAGCCAGACAGACTCAGTAGTCTAATGACAGTTTCTATAGCCACTGCAGACAGATATAGCAGCTGCAGCAGAGGTTTCTGTGAACGCAGGCGAGGATTGGCGCGGGGTAAAATTCCAAACATAGCGAGTGGAATTAGTAGAAGTTCCACTAAATCAGTGTGTAGAGATGAGATAGAAGAATGCCGCTGATCTGAATACCAAGGGGTATTTTTCCTTTTTTTTTTTTTAAAACAATTAGTTTCAGAAATGACTGCATTTTAAACTTTTTTATTAAACACACAAGTTCATTTTCAATGATCTAAAATGAGAAAATAGGTTTAAATGGACTGAAATTAGTATGACTTATTTTACTGATGGTTAAAACTGATCGGATTATGCCTAGTCCTCGAACCCTTTAATGAAGCACTTATAGCTCGTATATCACTCATAACAACTGATAAGTCAGCCAAGCTCTTACCAGTTGATTAGAAGCAAATATTTGGTCTTTAAATAGTTGCTTAATATTTTTTTTAATGGCCATTTAACTGCCATTTTGTTCCCTTGTACATGTAAACTGCAATTAAGCCTATTAAACATTGTATTTTTTTTTTCCCCGCACAATTTGTTTATGATTTTGGTAATGAATGTAGGCAAACTACACAAATATTAAGCTCATTGGTTAAACATGTACAATCATTTCTTACCTGTTATACAATCATATTTACTTCTCCACCAAAACAGCACCTTAGCTTCAGGTTGACATTATTTATTATCTACCTCTTTTTGAGATTAAGAATTGGATTAAAACTATTCAATTCAAGTGACTTGTCAAACAGGCTAATAACTATAAGAAGTCAATAACAGTACTGTACTTGGACCCCCTGGCCTTGCTTCACAGACATTACCACCACCATAGAGAACCGCTGACATACACAAAGCACCTCAAATTTCATCATTATACGCAGAAAGTACAGGAGACTTCCAACACCAGACACCCTGACCTGCAGTACTGCGAGTTTAAAGGTCAGAGGGTCATGTGTAGTAAGTGACCTTACACCTGGGGAAGAGAATACCTTGTTATGACAACAGGCTGAAAAAAGGAAAGCATGACAGGACTCGTGTTAAACTGACCAGAGAAGAGCGATGGTGATTTATACACTAGGCGTGGAGGCAACCGGGTGTATGAATATGTCTTCCCTCTCTTCTTGTCCTTTCTTCTGTGCAGCTGCTATATGACTGGCAGCAGTAGATGTACAGACACAGCTGGCCACTGCCTCTAGTTTCCCACACGATCTTTTGTTCATGAACACACACTCTAGCTACTATCTTTCACACAAAAACACTTCATAAACCTTACGGACACGTTCAAATCAAACTTCAACACATCACAGTTTATTAAAAATTCAATATCCACCGTCAACGGTCGACAGACTATCACTTAAAATCTGGATCTAAGACAACTAAGATATTCTTTCATGTCTGTTTCATCCTACTCGATTGTAGTTTGGACCTTGCTCCATTCCATCACTCACTTGGAAAGTTTTTGGACAAAACCTGCGCTACGTTGTGAGAAAACAGGCCTTCTGGTTTTTTTTCTCTGTACGTGAATAAAAGTGTCAGAATGTTCATCCATAATAGATGCATGTACACCAAACATGTACTAAACAGAGATCAGAGAAACAGATAGCTTTCAGACTGGAGCTGTAAAAGTAGCCAGTGGGGTTGAAACTGAGATAAACTTGAATGATCTGGGGTGAGAAATGTGAAAAAGCCCAGCAATGTCAGTCCTGTAGCAGCCCATAAAAAGCCCGAGTCAGTGTGGCTACAGGGCTTACATGTATCAGCAAGCTTCCACTGCTGACCGTGGGCCAGAGATGTCAGACTCCAGTCCTGTAAGACCACACCACGAAAGAGTTTAACAATCTACTCCATTCACCACATCTTATTTCACTAATCAGCGCATTCAGGAGCCTTGCTGTTAGGAGAAGAGCTCTGTCGGATTGTGGCTCACTTGGACCTGAGTGTGGCATTCTTGCCGTCGTGTTTACACAAGTTAGCACTCATCATCTCCTTGAATGCCACACACCGCACCGTGTCAAGATGAAGAGCTCGGACAAAGCGCAGATCTTCAACTTTCACATGTAGTATTTGAGCACTGGCCTCCAGAGTCTTTTAGCCGTCACCACAAGGCTTATCACCTGTATTTATCCGGTCAAACAGAGCGGACAGGCAGCGGACCAAAATCAATACTCCTCACAATGGCAAGAGCCGCCATGCTTACACTGAGACCCCTCAGATGATGGGGAAAAAGGCTTGAGTGATACAGATAAGAGAGATTAGGTTGCACCCGGAACACCTAGCCCTCATTCCCGCTTGTTTGCCATCCTAAATGAGTTTTTGTAGGAAAGACAAGCCTTTGTTGTGACTATAATGTTAACCCACATTTTATCAGACAAGGAAATCGGTTCTTGGTTTACTCTCTAAAAACAAAGTGGAGATTCAGTGTGTTAAGGTTACAAGGTGACAGAACAAAAAAAAAAAACACTGATTACTAGCTCAATTAAGGCAAATTCAAAGAACCCCTTCATTAGCTAAAAGCTGAGGTCTAGCTCAGAGCCAGTCTGCAATAATGCCTTCAGGCCAATTTCCTTTCCCGAGTCACGGGTGAAGAGGTCGTACAACCAGTGTTAATGGTTACCTAACATTTGACATGTGGGTTTGTCTGTAGCATAGAGAAAACAGGGGGGTGATATGCATTACTTTAATTGGATTGGAAGAAATGGAGCGAGAGAGACAGAGACAGAGACAAAAGGACAAAAATGACCAACTGAAAATATATAAAATCATGAAAAATAGAGGAAAAAAGGCTGAGAGAGGTATAAAGCTAAAAGAGGTATGGGTCATGGAGACAATAAGGAAAACCGATGTCACATTGTCATGGATGAAACAAACTGGAATGTTTGGCTACTGCTGTCCTACAAAGGGCCAACAGCGAGCATGGACACTGAGCTGAAGAACAGCAATCACGAGAACAAAGAGTAAGCCATAAAGCCACAGGCAACACACAAAAGAGCAAGAGAGGCTCACTGAATGGGCTGTATGCAAAATACAGGTTGCAAACGAGCAGGAAGAGGAATGCAGGAGACAAAAAAAAGGATGGAAAGACAGTGAAAAAGAAAGAACCAAAAGGGTCTGAAATTCCCGATGGAATTTAAATGACAGCGAATATAGAACAGGAAAAGAATAGCAGTCCGTCACCGTGTACGCTGTACTAATATAATAATGCACATAATGTATATTCTTACTTCATTGCAGACAGTTTCTCAAAGACAGTAATATCGGACTGACGAGTCTGCACACTTTGCCTTGTTGACAAATTGAAAATTGGAAATAAACCTGGTGATCCAGTTTCAAAGAATAGTAACAATTGATGACAGATAAGACAAGACAATAAAACACTATTACTTTCCGCATCGCCTTTACGTTCATGCTCCCACGCTTGATACAATCTAAATCAAATAAACTCTGCAGTAGATATTCACTTTCACCAGGGGTGAATTCCAAAGGACCAGCAACAGTAACTTTATTCTTACATATAACTGAACACCTCCCACATCAAGAACCACGCTTCAATAAAAACTACTAACAGTTTAAAAGCGGCAGAACTGGATCCTGCTACAGCCTGGAGCGAACACATGCCCGAGACAGACAGATAATCAGTCAACGGCATTATACTCGGTTCAGTGCACTTCTGTGGAGACGTATACTGTATATTAATAACAAAAATTACCTCAAACCAATTAACACATCAGCAGAGTCTAGAGGATCTTACCTGTGACAGATACTTTCATGGTGGCCTCCAGTGGTCTGTTATTGTCCAGGTCTCGGCTAAGTTTTAGCTCTCCGGTGTCCGGATTTAGGATGAGCAGACTTAATTCATTCCCCTCCTCGAAGCTATACTTAAGTTTATCTGAAACATCGGGGTCATGAGCTGGTACCTTCCCTATAACCCCAGTGGGAAAACTGTTAGATTTATTAGTTATATAGTTATTAAAGATAATCTCAAAATTCTCCAGGACCGGCTCGTTGTCATTGACATCAACCAAACGGATGTGGACAGTCGCCCTGCTGACTAGCGGGGCGGATGTGGCCTGTACAACTATCACATACTCTGTTCTTTTCTCATAGTCCAACTCCGTGAGTGCTTGTAGATCGCCAGTAAAGATATCCATGTTGAATACCTCAGGGATGTTTCCTTCCACTATTTGGTACAAGATTTGCGCGTTAGTTCCTTCATCCGGGTCTTTGGCAGTTATCCGTGCCACCACAGAATCTACAGGGCTGTTTTCCTTGACGTCGATATAAAGCTCATCCTCCTCAAACACTGGTGCATTGTCATTAATGTCTAGCACTGATACCTGGATATCCACTGGTGCTTTGAGAGGAGGAACTCCTCTGTCTACTGCATAGGCCTTTAAGTTGTAGACAGCAATGTTTTCCCTATCCAGCTTCCGGTTTGTTCTGATGATTCCTGAATACTGCTCAATAACAAAATCTCCTTCTCCATCATCACCACCCTGGAAGGTGTAGGTTAACCTTCCATTGGATCCAGAATCCCTGTCTGAGGCGGAGATCTGGAGGACGCTGGTGAACTGAGGCGCATCTTCGTACACTGAGCCCACGTACTTCTCTCGGCTGAACTGAGGAACGTTGTCATTGGCATCCTCAACGATGATCTCCACATAAGTGGTGTCTGACTTCTGGGGGATGCCATTGTCATGAGCGATGATAGCCAGAGTGTAGGAAGCCTGGTCCTCATAATCAATCTCCATCTGTGTGGTGATGGCACCTGTGTCTGGGTCGATCGCAAACTGCGGCACTTTGTCTTCCATGATGTATGTTATACGTGCATTCTCACCCGTGTCTTCATCTGTAGCACTGATTACCACCACGGTGGACCCAACAGGCTTGTCCTCACTGAACAGCACCTGGTAGTTGGCACTCTGAAACACGGGTCTGTGTGTGTTGGCATCGGTGACGTTGATGAAGACCTGTGCTGTGTCGTAAAGAGTGCCATCTGAAGCGGTGATAGTCAGAACATACTGTCGCTCCTGCTTATAATCCAAAGGCAATGCTAGCGTGATGAGACCGCCAACGCTTTGACTGGTGATAGCATACCTGTTCCGGGTGTTGCCACTGGATATCTGGTAAGTCACGACACTATTGATGTCCCGGTCCACAGCTGTCACCGTCAGCACGCTGCTCCCCACCACAGCGTCTTCGTTAATTTTCAGGGAGTAGATCTTCTCAGTAAACGTGGGCGCGTTGTCATTCACGTCCAGCACTGTTATACTAACGCTAGCAGAAGATGACATCACAGGAATCCCGTTGTCCCTCGCTTCTACACCAAAGGTGTAATACTCTGTGGTTTCTCTGTCCAGTGCAGCACTGGTTGTAATCCAGCCCGTGCTATTGTTGATGGTGAATGGGAAACCTGGGGAGGTGTCAGTGAGACTATAATCCAAGCGGGCATTCTCACCGGAGTCTGAGTCAATGGCCTGGATATGAATGACTGAATACCCAATGGGTACGTTCTCCAAAATGGTCGCCTGGAAAGGAGTGCTTACAAACATGGGTGCATTGTCATTTATATCGATTACTTGCACAATGACCAGTCCAGTGCTGTTAATAAGAGGGGGCCTGCCTCCATCCTGGGCTTTAATTCCGAGACTATATTCCCTGTGCGTTTCATAATCCAGGGGGTTTATGACATCAATGACACCGGTCAGAGAGTGAATGTAGAACTGGCCTTTCACATTGCCTTTGATTATACTGTAATGGACTTTGGCGTTGTTGCCCTCATCTTTGTCCGTAGCTTCCACCTGAGCCACTCGGGTGTTCACGGGCACATTCTCAGGCACCTGGACCACATATCTCTTCTCACTAAACTGTGGCGTGTTGTCATTCTCATCTTCTACAGTTATATGAACAGTAGCTGTCGCACTGCGTGGTCCGGGGTCCTTCCCTTGGTCATTTGCCTCTACGAGGAGCATATACTGTGCCATTGTCTCTCTATCTGGACGGACTCTGACCCTCACGAGTCCATTCCGCGAGTCGATCTCAAAGATGGAATTTACGCCTTCGCCGTTCACAATTTTATAGATCATATTGGCGTTGGAAGGAGCGTCTTCATCTGTGGCCCTCACCGTCATCACTTCAAAGCCAACTTCTACATTCTCTCGAATGCTGACCCTGTACTCAGTCTGCTCAAACACAGGGCCGTGGTCATTGGTGTCTCGGACCGTGACAGTAAGGTAAGATGTAGCCGAACGCCGAGGGGTGCCGAAGTCGGTGGCGGTTACTTTAAACACATGGGTGTCCTTGAACTCCCTGTCCAGGGGCCGCTCGGTTTCAATGCTACCTGTCTGAGGGTCAATCCGGAAGAAGTCATTGGACCGGCTATCGAACAAAGCCTCCATGCTGTACTCTATCCTGCCAGCTTCCCCGCTGTCCGCGTCCACAGCTTTGAGCGTGATGACGCGTGTGCCTGCTGGCTCGTTCTCCGGGACGGACACCTGGTAGTTGGGCAGCTGAAAGACAGGCTGAGCTGAATTCACGCCTCTCCTTCTGCGCAGCTTTAATTCCTGGGCTTGGTGTTCAACACCAGTTGGTGCTGTTTCCAAGAGCAACCTCACGCGCACGGAGACTTGATCTCCCTGAGAGCCGCGTAACACACACGTTACAGTCCCCTGTGTCCTCTGTGTACACGGCTCATCCCGGACAAACACACTGCCATTACGCACCAACACGCTGAAGCCATCCGAAACGCACGAGCGACCCGAAAGCTCCTTCACGCGCCGCCGAGAGAAAGCCGGTACGTAGTGCTCGAGGTTCACGAGCCGAACACCTGAAGAAAAGCAGGAAGTCTTTCCCAGGCTGTAAAAGTGATCGACGTGAACGTCAGGCTCGTGAAAGTCGCCCTTTCGTCTGTATTTAATAAAGCAGTTCTGTCCGTGCACGAACACGTCGAAGTGAGCGACCACAGAGTCCTGAGTGGTTAAAGACTTTATTTTGAAACTCAGCGGTATGGGGTTGCTCTGCGCCAAGCGCGTGCAGTTCACCTCGCGCACGAGACTTACCGCTCCGTCAAACCGGTCCACTTTTACAAAGTTTCCGAGCAGATTGGAAGCCGAAGTCCTTTCAAGTGTATAAGTCCAACCTGGTCCGAGGGACAAGTCCACCAGCACGGCTCCGGAGTGTAAAGTATCCGAAAGGTGCAGGTCGAAACCTCCAGCGCGAGACAGCGAGAGCAGGACCAGGAGACACACGGTCACTTCCATCGTTTTAGAAAAGCGCCTCAGCTCCACACTTTCCCTCCAAATAAACCTCACTAAAGTAAACCATCAACTCTCCTTCTCCCGAAACTTCGACTTTCTTTTATCCTTCATGGTAGTTTTTTTTAAATCACCCCAAAAACTCCACTTTCTTTCCCTCTACGCTCCATAGAGGTGTAACTGTCGCTCGCTGTTACTCCACGAAGTCCCAAATGACGCCAAGATGGCTCCGCGCGCTCGGGCCTCCTCCTCCTCCTCCTCCTCATGCGCGAGATTAGCATAAACACCTGGTGCGCGCGCGGCTTCCAGCACTGTGGGACATCACGCAGCGCACGCGCTTTTTTTTTTTCTATCCTTCTACTGTTGAACATTTAAAAGCAAAAAAAATAAAAATCTTATTTGTATGAGTTTGGTTTTCGTAAACCTCAATCTCCAGCGCCTTAAAACTTTATTTACAATTACTACTATATAATACTAAATAAGCGTTATAAAGGTTGTGTATGTCCTCCAATATGGTGAATTTAGATATCCTGCTAAGATGTTTGCCTGTGAAATTAATTTCAAACATAAATAACTAAAGGGTTTAGAAAATCTCCAGTGTTTCTGTGTGAACGCTGCAAAATAATCTTGAGTACATCTTGAATGTATTCCTAATGCAAGATTGTAATAAACACATCATAAGATTATTAAACCCATTTCTAGACAATTTTAAACTAAATTCAAACTTGAAATTGTCTTGTTCTATTGGAAAAATTTTAAATATTTATTTCTAAGGGAAAAAAAGGCAAAATGATCTGCCAATAGAATAAGCAAATTTCAAGACTGATATCAGTAAAAACAATGTTTAGAAATAGGTTTAATAACATTATATTTGGTTTATGGTAATCTTAGAAAATACTAGATACATATCATTCATGCGCAAGATATTTTCACTTACTAAGATGACTTTTGAACAGGTTAAGTGAAACAAATCACCTAAGAGAAGCACCACTAACAGGTAAGTATAGGGATGAAAAAATGTTATAGACAGTATATTTTTTTGTATGTGCAAAATGTTAATGTCAGTATAAAATCATTTAGCCTATGAACATCCTGTATTAAGCTAACTGATGTGGATGTGAAAGTCTATTTTTGAAAGACTTTGGCCAAGAACTCAGGGAGAGCCCAGACAAATAAAAACTCCCTCAAATAAAAGTTGCACTTTCAAGTGGGTTATTATCAGCTTCTGTAATTGTTCTGTAGTTCACATCTGTACAGATGTTATGCACTATTTGGCATGGCCACTGCACAGATATGTTCAATAAATTACACCATGCATTAAGCTTAATCAAAGCTAGATTAAACTGTAATAACTTGTTAGCACTTAATATTAATTGCATACTTGAAATATTTTAACACACCCAATTAAATGCTTCAAATAAGTTTTTTTCCTGCCACATATGTTTATTATATAATGCAGGTTCTAAGGAGTCAGAAGGAGAGCAGTGGAAAGAGACAAAAGGTGGAAACTATAAAGTTAAAGTGAAAGCAGGCTTAGGAAAGAAGAAGGGAATGAAACCCAACCTGTGCAGTGAGGAAGGAATAAAAGGGCAAGTCTGTGAATTCCGCACAAAATTAAACTGAAAAACAACCTGGGTTTCTAACCAACCAGTATTCTGTTCATGTGCTGTAGCAGAGTCCCAAGTGTGTTAGAGAGTTTATTAAATGTTTTACGTTTACAAAAGTACACTGTATATATTTAATTTGAATCTACAGGAATTGAGTTTGCCTTATCATGCAACTGGCCCACTTTATCTAAATCCGTCATCTAAACTTTCATAAATGAACAATGAACCACAATATAAAAATGTTAAGTAGGCCTGTTCTATTTCTATTACATTTCACATTTCATTTCTGAATTCACCATATATTTCTCTTCTGTTGTTTATACATTTTGAAGTTGTTTTCTGAAGCCTCCCATCCATCCATCCATCCAGAATGTTTCAGACTACAGCAAAAATGAAAAGTAAAACTATACTGAAATGGGGAAAATGTAAACTGAAAAATGAAAATAAAATGGAAATTGAAAAAGATGTCATATAAATAAAAAAAAACAACCATGACAATCATTAAAAGTAAAAAAAAATAAAATAATGTTTTTATTTTGCTTTTGTCTTTCGAAGTAAGCCAAGTCAACATTTTGGAAAAGAGAAATTTTATTTAACTTATTTTTAAGTAAAACTAAAATCAAGTCCTTCCAGAACTTAATTACCTACGGAACTAACATGAATTAAATATGGAAACTATAAAAAAAAAAAGAAAGAAAAAAAAGAAAACGCATAATAACTGTTTATAACCTAAAGCCAGTCATAATCGTCGACTTTTAGAGCTAATTAAGCTCAGCGCGCCCCCTAGTGGGCAAGCGAGAAAACTACATCTTCTAATACAACATTGTTCTGTTGCAGTTCAACATTGCTCCACTTCAAAGGTCTACATAGGTACTGTTTATGAGGAGAAAAATCAAAACTTGCTTTAATAAATTTGTATTTTTTCTAAGGCAAGAGGCAAGTCTTATGGGCAATGTGATCAAATCAAGAATCAAATCAATGATCATTAAACACTAAAACAAACCTGAGTAACATTGTTTCAATAAACATGCAAGACAGATTTTTGATCTGTACAAAAATCCATTTTAATGGATTTCAATTTCAACAATCTTATACATAATCACATGTAGGATGGCAGCCATTTTAAATTAAACAGTCTAAGACATGACAAGCAGTACATTAATATAACACACACATCATACTACAGCATGTAGCATTCTGGGTAGGTTCCATCATCAAACCAGGGTAATTTAATATTATTAAACATTATAAAGAGTCTTTGTGATTCTTTCGTAGCAAGTATAAAATACTGAATTTGCCCACAAACATTCCAAAAGTCCACTTATTTGTGCTCATCTTCAGACTCAGTGAGAATATATGGAGAGGTAGCGTGTGAATGTACGTGTGTCCGTGTGCTGGTTCGACGTGACTCATTTCAGACAGCTGGCTCTTGTTTTTGCTGATTGCGGCCCCTCTGGAGCGCGTGCTCACTGGGACCCAGGCGAATAATCTTCCCACTGCCTACACACTCATCTCCCTTATACAACACGGCAAACTGCACACATTGATCACTGAGTGAATATTACAGTATCGAATGATTTAGATCATAATTAGGCGGAAACTTTTTCCCTGTAGTAATTTATTAATAATAAAAATACCGCTCTATAAATAGAGCACACTATCTTTGGGGACAAAAAGGGATTTGGAAAACTGCCTTAAAAAAGCTTAGCCAAACAGGAAGCTGTTACTTATATTAGATCAGATTTATTAAACAGCCTGTAATGAAAGAACAACCATGGAAACGTTCATCAGCAAACTACACTCTTACAATATTACCACAATCAGGTCTTAACACCAGACAACCTTGTGAGATTAAAAATCAGTTCTGATAGCAAAAATGGTCAATTTCTATTCGACACACAAACCTGGTCTATCGTTCAATAATGTAAAATACATACAGTACATTTCAGTGAATTCATTTACCTGTCCAGGGGTCATTGCTCTCAGCGGCTGCTTTGCCGTTACCCAGACCGATCCGTCCGGATTCAGTGTCACACAGCAGGCAGCTGAGAAACACACAAACAGCTTTACAGCAAGTTTCACTATGAAGCATAGTATCGCATATAAAATGACAAACTGCTCAGCTCTAATCTTGAACTGGATCCTACACGAATTGCAAGTCGCTCTGAATAAAAACCATCTGCTAGTGAATACATGAAAACTGTGTCGCATGCATTACTAAGTTATTACTGCTGAATCTGATTGATCAGAAAGTGTTGATATTTTCCCTATAACAGCAGCTCTGACAGTAGTTCTCGCAAGGCAAGTCACAGGTTCATGTTAAACACATTGTACTCATTTACAGGCCTTACAGCGCATGCTGCATTTATAAACTGTATAATTATTGATTTGATGACGTTTATTTGGCATTTTCGGAAGGAGGCTCCAGTATCAGCGCTTTCTAACAGTCAGAGTTACAGCTATAGCTTTAGGTTTGCCACTGAACAGAGTGCACTTTGCAGTTTCTCTGTAAACATGACAAGCTGCAGTTTTTGGCTTATTAAGTTAAAGTGGCCGGCTGACCCTTCCCAGAATCCAATTTGTCCTTTTTGATCTTAAAAGCTAGTGAGCGCTACTCTGCTAGCTCTCTGTGCAGCAAAACCTCCGCAAATTCATTGTTAGGGATCGCTTTGAAGCCCTTCTTGAACTTTTTCTTTATCCACATGTCATACGTGGAAACTTTGAACCCAACATGCCATATCTTTCCTTTATTTTGCGGCTGCCGGCGAGACGGCTGAGCCCGGTTCTGGTCCGTTACATACGGAATAACCGATACGGAATGGATTGGTCGGAAAATGTAAAATACGGATCCTTTGAAGAATATCTCGGATCTCACGTTACAATTTAAGATCTATGTCACCGGATTGTTGTGGATTGTTTTTGGAATATTGAAAACCGAATCGAAAATGGCGACTTGGCGCAGAGGATCCTGGGAAGGGTTAGCCGGATTGTATAAAGCGAGAAAAAAGAGAGGAACAACTACTAAGTAGTTATAAAGTAAACGATAACAGAAACCAGTTTGGTGGAAACTCCTGAGCATTAAATGTAACTCTGCGTAAATGAATGAAACCTATGACGTGTCATTCAATAATGAATGAAAACTTATAAAACTGCTGTGATATATGAGGAATAAAATAACTGCGGTTACTTCAGAACAGTAACTCTTCTTCGCATCGGGCCGCACGACACCGCCGTGTCTTATTTAACGGCACACCCCAAAGCGTGTTATTAATTACATATTAAGACATACTTAAAGGCATCTGGTGGATGAACCTGAAGTGACACTCCATCATCTGTGTGTGCACCAGCTCAGCAGGAGGCTCGCCACGTATCCAGTGGAAGCGATCTGTCTGTGCCGTGTCTCGTAACAGTGCAGGATGGTTGGTAGTCGGACCCTGAGGACGTGGAACGAGCTTCGGCTCAATTACATGAGAAATCGTTTTTAATCTCAATAACAAAAGCAATAAATGATGTAGGACTCACAATAAATATTTCACCAGTCGTGATGTCTTTATCCACCACAAACCAGGGATCTTTTTGCCCTCCTATCCGGGCTCGTTGTCCTAAAGTAAACGTGAACCAGCCTGTGGGGAAACCGTACAATAATATCACGCACTGGATAAACAGAAGCAGTGACAGTCTGATATATATACAGCATATTAGCCCATACTGCAGTTCCACTACTCACATCAGTGACACATTTATAACGTCTCTTTAAATCCAGGATCATTAGATGGTATTTCCCATCCCCTGACACATTTTTAGTTACAGTAAAATGACTAGAAAATTGGAGTCACTGCTTATGTGACGTGTACATGTTTACTAAATTAGTCAGGTCACATGTTTAGAGTACTGTGTACAACATACACATGTGAGTAATCGAAAATGCTATAGTTAGCGATTAACCTGAAAATATGGAAAAGGGGAAAAATGAGAACATAATTCTGGATTTTCCACTGAACAGCAACCAACCCGGGGCTATCCGTGTCCTGCTTATCCATATCAGTCTGCGCGAAATAAAAATAAAGGTTTGAAATGAAACCAGACATGTTTCAATTGATGTGGAAAAAAGTGTGCGCGGCATTCTCTGAACCAGTAGGCATCAGACACAGCAAGTTTGTTTTAATGGCAAAGCATAAATATGACAATATATTGTATGTTTAGTGAAAATGAAGAGGAGAAACAGCCACGGAATGGTTACTCATGCTCCAAGAACACTTTTTCCACAACCTTACTAAAAAAAATGAGATGTTTAGATGTAGGGCCAAATCCTCGTGATCTCAGCACTCCAAATAAAAATGTAAATAATAACATCTCTCAGGCGGTGGGGTGGTTAGCACTGTCGCCTCACAGCAAGAAGGTCCTGGGTTCGATCCCCGGGTCACCCAGGGTGCCTTTCTGTGTG
>JAQQZR010000004.1:11518825-11555705 GCA_030068235.1 Notoglanidium macrostoma
TGGTTAAATTTCATAGAATTTTTATTTATTATTACTTTTGTCAGATTAAAGTTATTTCTGTGACCATTGTGAGTTTTCTTTCATTGACTGAAGGGTACCAACAATTTTGTCCACGTGTGTAGACTTTAACCGGCTATTTTTTTACAAATTTTTTATCAGAAGCAATAAGATAATTTTTAAATCAATATTTTGTATCAAATTATTGATTTATTTAGGGAGTATAATAATAAAAAAATAAGCAGGATAATGTACAGAGAGCTGTCATTATTGCAAACTAAACCCCTTCAGGGTGATTCAAGACACCTCTGCTTCATGTCAGGATCCTGCATCACCATGTCTGGGTTTATTTACCAATAATAACCAGGTAATGTATCTACATTATCCCTTATATAATATACAGCCAGGAGAAACAGAAAGTACACCCTCCTTCAATTTTCTTATTTATTAGGGCCTAAATAACAGTTGTGGTCCTCATTAACGTCTATAAACAAACAAGTAACCTCAGGTGGCAACAAAAAGCATGATAGATTTCAATATGTAATCATTTTTTCCCCAAAAATTAACCAACATTCAGAAACCGAGTAGCTCTTTGATCTGATGAGACCAAACTGGAGATCATCATTTACAGCACCATGCTTGGCAAGAACCAAACATAGTGTATCATCACAAATACCTCATACCAACTGTCAAGCATGGTGGTGGAGCCACAAAACAAGCCCAAATCTTTTTTTTAACAGAACTTAATAACAGAATATTCTTGAGACAAATATGAGGCCATCCTTCTAGCAGCTTAAGCTTGCCCATAATTGTGTTATGCAACAGGACAATGATCCCAAGAACACCAGAAAATCAACATCTGAATGGCTGAAGAAGAAAAAAACCCCAAAGTCGAGACCTCAACCCCAGAGATGCTGTGGTGGGATGTTAACCGAGCGGTGCATAAATGAATTCCCTGAAACATCAATAAACTGAAGCAATGTTGTAAAGAGTGGGCCAAAAGTTCTTTAGACACTGATAAACTCTCATATGTTTACTTCAAGTTATTGTTACTAAGGTGATCATATCTGTAACTGAATTATAGGGTGTACTTATTTTTCCCCAAATAGTTCCTGATTGTTGGTTTACTTTTCAGAAAAAAACGAATATACATTGAAACCTGTTGTGTTATCACCTGAGGTTATTTGTTGGTTTATAGAAGTTGGTGAGGACCAAAAAATTGTTATTTAGGCACTGATAAAATGCCAAATGCCATAAATGTAAATAAAAACATAGAATTTGGTGCATCATAGAAGGGGGTGTGCTTTCCTTTTGATTGTATTCTTTATCTTAATAAATGATGGTATCATAAAAAGAAATGCTTTAAATTAGGCTAAACCATGTGTCTTTTTTGTCAGGATGACTTAAATCTTGGACTAAGGTATGGGAAGATGGAGAGAGCTCTACAGTAGAGTTGAGAATGCATGATGTTGGAGGAGATAAAAATACCTGAAAGAGAGAGACACCAAATTGAGAGAGGGAGAGACTGGAAGGGTTGATAGAGGAACTCGCTAAGCAAAGGGAGACAATCGCTTCTGAGAAGGAAGAGCTTGAGGAGATGAGGTCCGGAAAAGAACAGACAATAGAGAGATTGAACAATATTGAAACAATGGAGAGAAAAGTCATGAAACAGAAACACAAAGTAGCAAAGCAGCATGAACTGATCACTTTGGGGAAGCAGAAGCTGTCCGAGAGAGAGCAGGAAATGAAGCGATTGGAGGAGCTGCATGAAACCTGGAGGAGAGAGGAAGCGAAAAAGAAAAACGAGATTAAGAAAGAGCAAGAGAAACTGTTGGAGAGACAGGCGACTCTTGAGGCTGAGTGGAGGAAATTTAATGAAACAAAATGGCAGAAATATGAAGAATGGAAGATCGTCATGGAGGAGAGATGGGAACTTGACAAGGAGTGGGATGCTTTTGAAAAGGGGACAAAAAAGGCACAGAAAAAATTAAAAAGAAGGAGCAGGGCATTGAGGAAGAAGAGAAAAAGTTGGTACTGAAGAGACAGGAGGTAGAGGATCAGAGCACCCAGTTTAGCTGTAAAGGGAAGGCAGCAACTAGAGTGAGTGATAAAGACAAGAAGGAAAGGGAGGAGAGAAAGAAGATGGAGCACAAACAGGAAGAGAAAAAGAGAAGAAGGGATGAGAAAAGGAAGTTGAGAGAGCAGAGGGAGAGAGAGAAATTTTTATAGATGAAAGGAAGCAGAAAGAGGCTGATATAAAACTCGGAAAATTACAGGATGAAAGACAGAAAGAGGCAAAGAGAGATGAAGAAAAAGAAGAAATGGAGATCATCCACAAGTGAGGGCATGAAACAAATAGACAAGTTGTGATCCCAACAACAGCCTGATCCCCGCTCTCAGTTCGACAAAGAGCTAGACGAGCTGCTGGAGTCATTGAGATGCCAGGCCTCCATCACACCCTGAGCACCATCAACACCCAGATCCAAACTGCTAGAGCTCCAGGATCCAATAAAAAAAATTTAAACCAATTTCTTAAAAATATGTCCCTGTGTTTTCTTAAGTATCCGTGCAGTGAAACCTTGTTTATATTCTAGATTCTAAAATATATATATATATACACACACACACACACATACACACACATATACATAATAGATACTGAATTAATCCGCGAGGGGAAATTCTTCTCTGCATTTAACCCACCCAAGCAGTGAACACAAGTGAGACGTGAGACACACACACACACACGAGCGCACACACCCGGAGCAGTGGGCAGCCACATGCTGCAGCACCGGGGAGCAGGTGGGGGTTAGGTGCCTTGCTCAAGGGCACTTCAGCCATAGATGCAAAGGGAAGGTAATGTGCTGTTCATTGGCCAAGTTAATGGGAAATTTGTCGATTGAAAAATGACATTTCGGTCAAAACTGTAAATCACCAACTATACCTTATCAATCATTTGGAAAGAAAATAAAGGTTGACAATTTTTCTTCAGTGATTAAAAATCACCTCATTAAAAAATCACCAAGGACCTCAAGTCCACTGTGTTCTTTAGCATTTCTTATAATCCTCTTTCTTTTAAATAACAACAATCTATAGCGTGAGTGCTTCTGTAGCTCCCAGAGGTCTGACAAAAAAAAAGTAACAGATTCTCATTTTGCAAAACTTTTCCGGATGAAGACGTTCTGACAACAGAAACCAGAACTCTGGAGAACTTCCTGGATGAAAGAATTAAGAATTAAAACGAGCGTGTCTGACCTTTCTGTCAGAGCTCACCGGGACGAGCTACACGAGGACTCATTACACAGCTGGAGATCTACATTTCTGCTCTCATTAAAATGAATGAGCTCCTGTAGGGAAGAATGTTTAACAAGGGGCTGTACACACTATAGTTATAGAAAAGAGTTACATGTAGAAACTCTCAGACACTTTATCTGTACTCCTGCAGGGACCTTCTGTATTTAACTCTGAGAAAAAGGAGTTGTATTTATAGGATTTTAGTTCAGACTCATGGTGTACTTCTAGTTCCTCTTGAAATTTCCTCAAGTTTTCTTATAGTCATCCAGGCTGAGACTGACTGATCTCTTCTTGCCTCAACTTGCCCTGTATAATGATTTAAACTTGGCGATGATAAAACCCATTCAAAAACAAGTAAAACTTGTAGCTTTTGGATTTAAATTTTAATTGTAAAAAAACCCTCTAATATTTAAACAGAAATAAATATAGAACAGGTATTGTGACATAATAAAAAGTAGATTATACTACATCCTTAGCAGCCATTCTGCACACAACTGCATCCAAAACACTTCCACACTTTTCCTCTTGGGGCACAACTTTGTAAAGCTGAAATGACAAAAGGAAAGGATTTTATGATCAAAGACGTTCAACTCATATCAGGTTACATCCTGGTACACAACTGAGATTATAGGAAAGAGTGCATCTAAAATGAATCAAACCTTTTTAATCTTGGCAAGATCACCGAGGGTGGACATTTGATCAGCTGGGATCTGCTGACCGTCCACCTTAGACAGGATATCATCCTCATTGTATGCTTCCTCTTTGTTATGAACCAGGACAATGAGGACTGCGCGGTCATGGTCTGAGATCCCAAACCTTTTAAAAGCCTCAGAAATCTGTGCAAAAGTTAGGAGAAAAAACAATTACAACCCCAAAGAGGTAGTTTGGTGGTTACAGCTCTGTCATATTTCTTAAATACAGTCAGGTCCATAAGTATGTGGACAGTAACAGTTCTTGTACTTTTCCCTTTGTACACCACCACAGTGGATTTGAAATTAAGCAATCAAGATTTTTATTCAATTAGCTTTAATTCAAGGGTTTTTAGCAAATACAGTATATTAACTGTCTTGGAATTCCAGCCAATTTGTACACAGTCCCTTCATTTTCACAGGCTCAAAATTAATTGGTCAAACTAACAATTATAAATATAAGGCTTACTTTTAATACATGAATGCAAATCCTTTGCCGTTAGAGAGCACCTGAAATCTGGAACCCATGGACATCACCATATGCTGAGCGTTTTGCCAAATGCTTTGCCCGGCCATTAGTGCAGCCGTCTTCATTTGCTGCTTGTTTGTGGGCCTTTCTGCATTCAGTTTTGTTTTCAGAAAGCATGCTCAGTTGGGTTGACAGACTTGGCCATTTAAGAACATTTCATTTCTTTGCCTTAAGAAGTTCTTGGGTAGCTTTCATGGTATGTTTTGAGTCATTATCCATCTGTATTGCAAAGCACTATCCTATCAGTTTTGCAGCATTTGACTGAATCTGAGCAGAAAGTATAGCTCTATACACTTCAAAATTCATCCTGCTACTTCCATCAACAGTAACATCATCAATGAACACTAGTGACTCAGTTCCACTGGCAGCCACACATGCCTATGTCCACCATGTTTGACAGATGATGTGGTATGCTTTGGATCATGAGCCCTTCTTCTTCTTCTTCTTTATGCACTTCTCTTCCCATCATTGTGGTAGAAGTTAATCTTGGTCCAAAGAATCTTGTCCCAGAACTGGACAGGCTTTTTAGATGTTTTCCAGCAAGGTCTAATCTGGCCTTTCTGTTCTTCAGTGTTACCAGTGGCTTGCATTTTGAGGTAAACCCTGAAGGTGTCTCGTGATTGTAGACCGTCAATGACCGGCCTACCGAGTTGAGAATTTCTTGACTTGGTTAGTTGTTGTGAAGAGTTTTTCCTTCACCAAGGAAAGAATTCTATAATCATGCACTTTAGTTGTTTTCTGTGGCTATTAAAGCTGAAAGTCTACATTCAATCACGTCTTGATTGCTTCATTTCCAATCCATTGCGGTGGTGTACAGGGGCAAAATTACTAAATACTTATGGATTTGAATGTAAATGTAAATCTAACAATTGGACACTCCAGCCTTAGAGCTAACACAAACCCATTTGAGACAAGGTCTAGCCATGTGGTAGGCAGACACTACTTACATTGTTTGTTGGTGAAAGGTTGAAGATGATTTCAGAGTATAAGCTCCTTGTCTTCATTTTTCCAATCTTCTGCACATGAACGGCTTTATTTGCTGCTAGTAGCGTCTGGAAGGGATCCATCACCTTCACACAGACAGAGCAGGTCAAATCATACATATAGGCAGGCATTTAAATGTGACTTTTGCTAAATTTATGCTCAGCTCAGCCCATCTGGTTTCACCAACTAAAAAAAACAGAATTACAATAACAATGCGGAAGTGCTGGCTAAGTGGTTAAGGATATGGTCAGAAGGTTGTGAGTTCGAGTCCCAGCATCTCCAAGCTGCTCCCATGTGCTCGAACAAGTTGGGATATGAGAAGAAAAACATTTTACTGTACTCTACATGTAGATGAGACGGTAAAGACTGTTGTTCAACCCTTTTCCTTTGCAAACTAATCAGCAACTGAGTACAAATGTCCTATTAAGACAAAATTAAATTACATTTAATTCAAAGCAACAATACATATTGTGTATTAGTTCGCACAGATGTTCCTTCATTACCTCAGTAGTAGTGAAATTACGTAGCTTAAGATATTCATCAGCTGAAATGATTCTCCTTTTCTCAATGTGATAAAATATACCCAGTCTTCGCCTTTATAACTGCCTCAGAGCTTATTTGTAACCTCTGAACAGCTCCTGAGACCTGTTTGAATATTTGCTCTCACCTTGGCTTCTTTTTCTTATTCTTCTTAAGTGTAAACTGCACTCCACTCACCTCTACGTATTCCTATATATTTCCAAGTGAATATATAAGGATAAGCTCAATAAGGCGAACTATAAAAAGTATGAAATGGCCTCTACACCACTCTATTACTGGATATAATGAGCTGTCCGTCTAAGGACTTACCATGGATGGGTTTATCAGCGCGCCGGCTATTTTCCCCTCTATTGCCATCTTTCTCAATTCTGCACAGTTTTTAACCTCTTTAAAAAGCAACTGAGTCACAGCGACCTCCGGAAACAGCTCCAAACTATTGGTTAAATGCATCGTGAAGAACCTAAAGCTCTACAACTATCTCAGCCTGACTACACGACATACAGCAGGGCGGGATAATAATATTGTGACACCATGAGCCATATTAATGTTCCGAGTGCGAAACTTTACACTACTTTATTATATGTAATACAATAAAAATTGTAATACATGTAATACAATAAAAATAAACAACCATTTAGTCACGCAATTAAGTTAAGTGTTGCGATCCTATACTAACTTAACAGGCAAAGATGCAACACAAAGCCTTAGTCGGAACGTGCTAGTAAAAGCTACAAAAGCCACCCGGAAAAGTTATAACGGTTGCACTAATGATCTGTCAAATAAAGCAAGTGCTGCATTCCAAATGGCTCCATCCTCCCTACGTAGGGTGTGAAGGAGTGATTTTATCTCATATATAGTGCACTATATTTACAAAATTTATCCATTTGGAATAGAACCGTAAACCCGCCCTACCCACGGACAAATAGCAGGCGGTTTCAGTGCAATGGCTGCAGCGTTGTTGTAGTTAAAGTAGTGGAAAAAGCTGACGTTATTGTGTTGTTATTCTGTTCACTTTGTGACACGGGTTCTCAAATAAAAAAAATGATGGAGAGGTTTGAAGGCTACATCTTCCCTGTTGTTTGTAGCACAAATTTTTTAATATCATGTCTTCTTTTTTCTAAAATCACCCGGGAGCAGAGAGAGTCGTACATGGACGAAATCTTTCACGTTCCCCAAGCTCAGAAATACTGTGAAGGGAAATTTAACGAGGTAAAACATTTACACACATCATCTTCCTCTCTGAAACACGTCCACATGTAGATGTGTTTACAGCACCCCTGTTATGTAACTAATCACTGTTGTGTTTATTGGTTTATTTCCTAGATAGTAGAGATGTTTATTAATTGTTATTGCAGTGAAAAGTCCTGCAATATGCACGTGATCACTAACTACACTGGTTAAGGCAAGACACTACAGGTGAATTAGGGCTGAAAAGGGGAACTGACTAATAGGTTTCTTTTAAGGAATGCTTTTCAAGTTAATAGATATCATTAGAAACCACTTAATTGCTCATTTATTTTCTAAACATCTTTTGTATTGGAGAAAGTATGTACAGTACTGTGCAGAAGTCTTAAGCACATGCAAAGGAATGCTGTAAAGCAAAGAAGACTTCAAAACTAATTAAATTAAATATTTCTACTTAGTGGAAAAATACTACAATGTGCAGTAAAAACTAATAAACAAAGTCAATATTTGGGGTGATGATCCTTTTGGTTTTTTCTTAAATATTAGTCACAGGTACAGTGTGTGCAGTTTTATAAAGAAATGAGCTGTAAGTGTTACTGAGCAGCTTGGGTTTGTTTTTTGTGTGTGTGTGTGTGTGTGTGTGTGTGTGTGTGTGTGTGTGTAAGTAAAGTGGTCTGTCATGTAATATTCTGCTTTTTTTTTTACTGACACAGACACACATCTATAACATTTAATTTTTGTTTGAAAAGCAATGTTTGGATTTTTTTTTTTTATGTTTCTTTTGAACTGACTCAATAATGCGAAAACATAAAAAAAATGTTGTTTTTTTTTGCTTAAAAATACAGCACCTGAGACTTTTGCACAGTACTGTATATTGTGGATATTTTACTTATTTATATATATTTTTTAACAAATTGGTTTAATAAACCCCAAAATTTCTTTAGATGGTATTAGATTACATAATTATAGATTACATAATAAATGATTCATTTCACTGTTAAGACACTCTCTCTACAAACAGGAAGGTTTGTTTGGAATGTCATCTCATTCAAACATTTCTTCAGTAAGCGATTTATCCTGGTCAGAGTTATGGGGGATCCGGAGCGCGCGCACACACGCACACGCACACGCGCATACACACACACGCACGTGCACATGCACATGCAAAGGTAATGTAAATTCAGCAAAAATCAACATTTTTGGAAATGTAATGTCTTTCTAATTAAGAATAGGAATTAGCATGTAAAATATTTTGCATTTTTTAAAGATTTTCAGTTATAAAAATAGAAAAAACTGATTTTGATGAAAGTGGTTTTATGATCGTTTTATTACAGTTTAGGAAAGCTCATGTAGATGTAATTTGTCCAAAAATCTGAAAAATAATCGACATGACCAAATATGTCATTTCTACTTGTAGTGCCTTGCCTTAAATTTTTCTTGCTGGAAGTTTCTCATGTTGTGTCAGTGAATCGTGGCATTGGTGTTTTGCTTAGTGGGACCCTCTGATCACCACGCTGCCTGGTCTGTACCTGCTGACGGTTGGAGTGATTAAACCAGTCATGTGGTTGGTGGGTTGGACAGGAAAAGCCGTGTGCTCCACTGCCATGCTGCGCTTCATCAATGTGCTTTTCAACTGTGGCAACCTCTACGTCCTCTATCTCCTCATCTGCAAAATACACCCCAAGGACAAGGTATTTATCTTTACCATTATTCCTTAGGGGAGTGTAAATCATCCACAAGGAATGGACGAGATCCATGATATGGATCAATAAAGTTTTGACCCGACACCCAGTTCATACCTCAGAAATTCAGTTTAATTTTATTTGTATAACGCTTTTAAAAATGCGAAGTGAAGTGGCTTTACAGAAATGCAATTTAAATCCCTAATGAGCAATCCAGAGGCAACAGTCTCTTATATGTATGGAAATAATCAACAGTGGCGTGGTGTGGAGCTGTTACACCCCCAAAGATTATTTTCCTAGAACGTCATGTTCCAAAGTGTTTTAATGCTCTTATACCATAGCAGTTTTCCACAGATTATAATATGTGACTCATTACAGGATGACGCATTGGGCTGTTATGTATGTAACTGTTCATAATTACACTTAATGTTGTTAATCTGCTCACCACCGTCTCTTTTTTAAGGTAATAAGACGGAAAAAAAAAGTTAAATAAACATCTCATTAAAGAAAAATTCACCCCATCAACAATTCCGTCTTTTTTCTTTGTGAAATAATAATAACAATTTAATCTGTTCATGATTAGCCTTTCATAATGTGCAGGGTCTGCCATATAAGTCAATGAGTGGTTGCTATAGAAACAATAAGATATTAGAACCAGCATATTGATATAAACCTGCGATTTGAATGACCACAGTCAGAGCTGCTGTTAGAGAAAACTAATCAACACGGTATAAATCCGCATTCGAATTTCTTAAGCAATTACGTGAAAGCAGGAGATTAGACTTCTACTTTTTAACTCTAATATATTACATGTCCTTGTTCTCAGCAAACTGTCTCCCTCTCTTTTTTTCTTGCAGTCCCGTGCGACTGGACGGCGTGTGCTCTCTGCCCTGACTCTGTCCTCCTTCCCAGTGCTCTACTTCTTCACATTCCTGTACTACACAGACGCCGGCTCCACCTTCTTCACTCTCTTCGCCTTCCTCATGTGTCTATACAGGTGCCACAAAGCTGCAGCTCTCCTGGGCATCTGCGCCATCCTGTTCCGCCAGACCAACATCATCTGGGTGGCTTTCTGTGCCGGGACGGTCCTGGCTCAGAAAATGGACGAGGTCTGGAGGGCGGAACAGTCGAAAAAGAGGGACGAGAAACCGGCAGCGCAGATCTCGTTGCAGCTTAGCGGTGTGACGAGACTAGCGCACTTTTTGCTGAAATATTTCACATCTCCAGTCAACATAAAGAGTGTGATTTTATCGACCTGGCCTTATGGTGTAGTCGCGTTGGGCTTTGTTGTCTTTGTGGTGTTGAACGATGGGATTGTAGTTGGGGACAGGAGCAGTCATGAAGCCTGCCTGAACGCCCCTCAGCTGTTTTATTTCTTCTCCTTCACGTTGATCTTCTCCTTTCCTGTATCCCTTTGTTACCACAGGCTTGTCAGATTTGTGCAGTCTCTCCGGAGGCATCCGTTCCTCTTTGTCCTGATCGCGGCTCTGTCTCTGCTCCTGGTCTGGAAGTTCACTTTCGTCCACAAGTACCTATTAGCGGACAACAGGCATTTTCCCTTCTACGTGTGGAAGAGAATTTTCCAGAAGCACGAGCTGGTTCGCTTCCTCCTCGTCCCTGCGTATTTGTTTGCGGCATGGAACTTTATGGACACTCTGAATTCCAAGTCGCTGTTTTGGATCTTGGCGTTTTGCGTGTGTCTGGTGGCAGCTACGGTTCCGCAGAAGCTTCTTGAGTTCCGGTATTTTATTCTGCCATATCTGCTGTACCGCGTCCACGTCCCTCTTTCATCCCTCCCCAGACTGATGCTTGAACTCGCTCTGTATACAGCGGTGAATGCGGCGACGATCTACATCTTCCTCCAGAAGCCATTCCAGTGGCCTGACAGCCCCGCAGTGCAGAGATTCATGTGGTGACATGGGACCAGTATAATCTTTATAAAAAAAAAAAGAAAAAAAAAGGAGTAAACGTGATCATAGTTCTAATTGTGTACTTCCTGCTCAGACCACCTTCTTATTATACATTCATATCAGCAAACACAAGTGTTATTGGGGTTATGTTTAATGTGCTGTATGAATGTGTCTTTTGAGTTGTCACTTGTCCGCCGCGTGTGTATATTACTGTCTCATTTGCCAAGTTTAAGGTTTAAAATAGAGACCCGGGCGATAATTGAAATATCTGCAGACGCTGACATTTGTAGAGGATTTGGCATTGTTAATCGCAGTGCAACTGCCACGGAACTAACATTCTCCTTTCATGCACAATGTCCGTCGTGTCTTGTTGTCCAACTGTGTGGGAGTCAGTCAGAGCGTGGGCAGAAACCAATGAAAATAGAAAAGAGACAGCTTGTGGACTGAACCATCTGCATATTATTTTATATGCTTACCTTATGTTCAGCATGACTAAATGCTCACAAGAACAAAATGATGTAGAAATGTATTTTTTCTTTTGATCAAGTGTTTACAGCCCAGCTCTAGTAGACTGTCTTATCTTTAAAATAAAGACACTCTCATGTTTGTTCCAAATGACTTTCACATACTTCAGTCCCATTGCATCAGGCTGCTTTTGTCTCCAGATTTAGATCAAACTCAAGCTGTAAGCCATGTGTCTGTAGATAAAAGAACGCAATCCCTTTAGTCTTACTTCCTGTATGTTTTCATGTGAATTACCTTTATTTATGAAAGGTACTTTTCTGTTATTGTTCTGCTGGAGTTTAAAGCCAGTGTTTGTTTGCAATAAAAATACTGATTACGTATTCATGCCTCTTGTCATTCACAGCCGTGCCATTTTCGATGCATTTTGTGGGTACTTTGGAATCCAGAGCTGTAAACCTTCATTACTAAATCAACTCGCCTTATAGCGAGCTTTCTGTCTTCCACTAGGTGGCAGTATGAGATTGTTTCTGAAACAAATTCTTTACATTTTATCTTCATATGTGATATAGTGGCAGAGTGTGCTGCACAGGAAGTCCATACCGTCCTGCCATTCTTCCTGGCAGGTTTAATCAGATGTGAGAAGGTTTCACACAGTGACCTTATAATTGCTGCGTGTTAGATGACAAATCTCAGGCCAATTATGAATAATTCTGCCTATATGCGATGGGATTCTTGTTCTTCTTGCACACTACATTAGTAAGCCAGAATACCGACGATGTGTTCCTTATTGATTTTATATGGGCATATTATTAGTTCGTCCTACATGAACAGTTACATTTGACGCAACGCATTTAACCCCTTAGAAATAAACAATACATGTTGGGACTCTCCTTCTTGGTTGTATCCTTCACCAGACAGTTTCGTCTGAATTATTGTGACTTTGTAAATGCCTGTTTTGACCCAGGCTTGGTGTGCCTACGGGCCTCTTCGGAGCCATGATCACATGGTCGAATCCCAGCGCTCTGGTGCTTTCCCCATGTCCTAGATACAGCTTCTAGAAACTTCTACTAAGCAGGAAACTAGAGGAGGGTGACGAACATTATATTTCACCTTTCATGTTACATGTTTCACAGAACTTAACAGTCAGTAATCCAAATCAAATGTCAGTGTGGCAAGTTTTCATGACATCAGAAATGATCGGAATAATGTTATATCTGTCTGGGGTAGATTTTAGTGATGGGAAGAAGACCTGTAAAACGTCTAATGAACTATTTTGGAGAGATTTGTTAGGGCACATGAATATTACATGCATTAGCAGTGCAAGGGTTGCCATCTTTTATTTGCTTCTATAGAGTAATGACATGCAAAATCCCCACTAGTGTAATTGAAGGTGCTTAAAAGTGTTTTTAATATGTAGAAGGCTTGGTGGAGTGGGGCTATGGAGTTTCCTAATCAGTGTGGGAGTGTGTGAGCGAGAGAGATTGAGAAGTAGACCATTTTTTTTGCCATATCTCAAACACAGCAAATGAATCACTCGCCTAGACATCCTCATTCCACACCAGCATCCAGGAATGCACAATTAATACAAAGCCAAAGGTCAGCATTTACAGGTGCGTCTAACAATTACATCAGAGATCACGATCGTGACTTAGACTCTCTCTGCTCTCTCCTATCCTCATGTAATAGCAAACTCTCATCTTCCCACATGCCCTGTCACCAAGCAATATATAACTCTTCAGTGAAGTGGATAAATTGAGAACTCATTAGTACTTGTCATATAAAATGTTTATGTGGCTGATTCTCTATAAAGAAAAGAGGAACATCATTAAGCACACATGGTTAATTAGTGCTGTTATTTTTGTACACTAAAATGTTGTTGCTCTTTTTGAGCGAACACTTTTTAAATATTCTTTTTTCTTATTATACATTTCTTGACCATACTGTCTGGTTTTAAGTCACAACCCGAAAGCAGTTTATAGCATAAGGTTATAGCATCTGAAAAGGTCAGAGAACAGATGCTGATTTATGTTGATTTTTGTAGAAACGCTGAACACACTCAACCACTTATCTGTACGTACTCCAGATATCTGTACAAATTTTATAACTGATTTTTTAAAACACATTTTACAATATTCAACAAATGCAGATTAATAATGACCGCAAGCCTGCTCTGGACCTGGACCAAAGAAAACAGGCCTTACGTGTACAATGGACACACCCATCGTATCTCAATAAATAGCATTCTAAATGATCTCTAGAGAAAGAGATCTCCATTTGCCATCTGGTATTTCCACCCACTCCATTTTTCTGCACAACAGTTGCTAACCACACACCGTTCTCTCAAGCAATTGCATGTTGCCATTTCTAAGAGCTATATGTATTAGAAAACACAGACCCAATGTGCTGCACAATTGTGAAATTGCTCCACACAATATAAATCTAGCCATTGTCTATACCACTTTAGAGTCATGGAAGCCAATCCCAGGGGACTTTGGGGCAAGAGTTAGGGTACATACTGGGCAGGTCACCGATCTATCAAAGGGCAAACACACAGACAGACAGCCATTCACACTTATGAGAAATTTAGACTTGCCAGTTGACCTAACCTGCATGTTTTTTGGCTGTGGGAAGACACTGGAGGACCTAGATGAAACCAGAACCCTCTTTCTGTGAGGCTAAGCACCATGTACACCTCAATCTTATGTAGAGTGTATAATAAAAGCTACCACCTTAATCAAAATTCAAACCTCTTTGGTGGGGCAACTTTCACATCCATTGTAGGAAACGAAAAATTTCGAGATTCGGAATTCTAAACAGAAGACTTTGCACTTTCTGGATTCTCGCTAATACAAGGAGCTACATTTTTCCAATTAATTTCAAGAGACAGAAAAAAGGAGAGGCTAACGAGGCAACAACTGTTTTTTTTTTTAGCTGTTATGACGCAAGTGAAAACAGGAACTAACTTGTCTTTCAACTTGTCTGAAATATTCTGATCAACTCCCCCTATTAGACCAGAGTGATGAACAGGATGATATCAAAAGTCTGCAGTTCTTTTTCTTTTTATGCTTTAAGCAGAATTATTAATAGATAAACCAATTAGGTTAGACAAATCTCCAATCAAAAGTAATAGTGATGAATAGAAAGAAAAATGACACAGATGTCATAATCCCACAAGGAAATGTTCCCATGAAGTCATGTAAATCAAACCCTGCTTAATTATCTGCTCACATTTGCAGTGGTGTTGACATCAGGCTAGTCTTGACATGTCTAATTTCAAGAAGAAGAAAAAAAACAGTGTTTAAACCTCCTGCAGTCTGTCACTTCATACACGCCCAGAAGTGAATGTGTTTTTGTGTGACTATGTAAGCTAATGGTAATAATCTCAGCAGGGAGGATAACTTTGGTTTAAAGCAAGCAAACTGGCTAATTAAGAAGAGAGTCCTGGCAGAAACAAGAGCTCTGATGCTGTGCCTCTAACAGCCTCGCAATCAAGGACAAAAGGACAACTCTGCTTTTCCAAAGTTCCCTACCAAGGGCAGAGCATCCCCCGGCACAGCTACACTGTGTGTGTGTGTGTGTGTGTGTGTGTGTGTGTGTATACACTTCTGGAAGTGTGTATGTGTTGGAGTAGTAGCTGTACTGATGCTATTAATATCACTCAAGTCTAAAATGTACCATACCTGCTCAGTGTAGGAGCTGTTGGAGTTCAGAAAGTGGCTTGCGTGTTACAGAGGTCACAACCTATACAAGAGTATTAAATATGCAAGGCGCTATGTTTAGACTGAGTCCTGATTGGAAGGGCTTTTTTTGGAAGTGTTTAGTGCAGCATGAGCAAGAGCACACATAAATGAACAAGTGCCCTTTCAAACGAGTGTGCATTAATACACCAACCACCATATGTGATTGATACAGAAAAAAAATGATCTAAGCTTATCTGTAATGAGATGTAAAAGGAAAACCTATTTACTTGAAATTCATGTATAATGGAAGTCTAGGGGCAGTTGATGCAATTCTGTCAGTCAGCTTTTAAAAAAAAAAAATCTGAAGGTCTTGAGATCAGGCCATGTTGGAGAAATTCAGTGAAAAGAAATTTATTTTGAGATTCTGTGGTACACTTTTCTGGCCATGGGATTCAGAATCTTAAGGGTTGCAATTTGTTTGGGCCAATGTGAGCACCACTTTCCAAAGTTAAAGCAAACTTGACAATTGTGTCTTGTTGAGCTTTTCAGAGTAAGACATTGTCACTTAAATATATGTTTTATAAGGTTTATTAAGAGATTTTTGTAATGTAGAAATCCTTTTAAAGTTTGGTCTTTTAAATTTGGTCCTTTTTTTAGGTGGACAATTTTGGGGAACATCTCACACACTCTAGCAAAAGCTGGTCTTTCTTGTGAGACTAGAAGATAACTGAGGTACCTCTATGTTAAGATAAGATAGCCTTTATTAGTCCCACAGTTGGGAACTTTTATGTTGACAACTTGCTAATGTATAACCACAACTTCAGAAACTTCACAACTTCAACCTCAGAAAGTGGTCGCTTCTCTGAAAGAATGAATTGTGCAAATTTAGAGCTTAATTTACAAAGACATTTGACTGAAGAATTCCTAAAAGCATTCTACAAAAAGATGTTTTGCATAAACATTTATTAATGGAGCTGCCTTTAGGCTTTCATTACAACTGAGTTTTGGGTAAATGGTTTTCGTTCCTTTTTTCAGAGCAAGTCGTAAATCTTGTCTGTGGTAATCACACATACTTTACACATGTGATGGATAGAGATTAGGTTGAAAAATACTGAAGTATGTCTTAAAGTAGCGACAGTGCATGGATATCTCAAACTACAAATAACCCCAGAGCATTCTCTTAGTTTCCTCCTCTATGGAGGTAATGTTTCAGTCTAGTTTGTTTGTCTGTCTGTTTGCCTGTGTTTTGCCTGTATGTATGAATTTGCCTGTATATATATTTTGGAGTGGATCCAAGTCATGAGGCAGATCCACGAATTTATTTTTCCTTTCGCTAATGTTGCAAGATATGGTGGTCTGTGCTCAACAATGCCATACTGCTGGTTGGAGTGGCTAATGGTGCCATTCGGTCATTCTGCCACTCAGTGGGTGTAACTTCAATGACTTACACCTACGGTGATGTCATGTGCATACCCTAAAACATTGCGTTAAAGGAAAATATTTTTATTAAGTCTCTGTGGTAAGAGAAACTGCAGCACCAGAGAAAACCTCCATACTGAACATTTGATTTGAGTGGGCATTCATGTGCTCCTTACCTAGCGAGACTTTTGTTGTTGATTAGCGAACTTAATGGCAGCAAGCCCATATGTATCTAGATTGGCATGGCCACCATATATCCAGACATATAAAGTGTTTCTGGTTGCAGATTTGCATTATTATTGAAGATTATTGAAGAGATGAGTATTGTCGTTAGTCGAGGTCTGTGCTCTCCAAGTGCCTCTGATTTCTGTCTTCTGTTCTTGCTTGGGTAGGCCTGAATTGGCTTGCAGTAAGATTCGAAGTAGTATGTTTTATTAGCCAGTTTGTTTCTGCTGGGCTTTTTAGCAGAATCTGATCTGAAAAAAAGATAGAAGTGCATTTAGTATGCGCTTCTCTCTCTGTTTCGTTCTCTTGCTCTCTCTCTCCCTCTTTTTTTTTTTATCAATTCCTTGAAATGTGACACTTTGGACCCCGACTTCCTGTGGCTCCTCGGGCATTGCCAGGCCTGGTTTGTGGTTGCAACGGCCTGGGTGTCCGACAGTTAGCTGATGTCTCAGAGTGCCAGTCTGTATCTGGAACCTCCACAGCACTCGAATCTCTTTTTAGTTTTAGGACACCACCAAGATATACTTAGGACAAACACAAACACAAACATGCAGGGAAGTGATTGGTGTCAGTGTGGCATCTGTTCATCATGTCTACCAGTGCAGAATCATTTACAATTCTTTTTTTCATCCCTGCCAACCTGCTGTCACACTGGACACATTCCACATCATTTACAAATTTCCTGCACGGAAGGATTTAAGGTTTCCTTTTTTCAGTTGGAAACGAACATCTTTTTCTGTGCAAAGCTCACATTTTTAAAAATGGTCACAAAGCTAGTAGCAGTAGCTGTAAACATTTTCAGCTTTTACAGCTTTTACAGTTTTCCCCCCCCAATCACTACCACACAAATTCTCCTACCTTAAACACAATTCCACAAACAGTCTTTTAACGTACTCATATTTTTAGAAAAATCCTTATCCAACATTTACCTGATACACGCAAACTGCAAGATCTTCCCCAATTAACTATATGCTGTCATGCACTATACAACACCCCAGTCTGTACAATGCAACACTATATTAAGCATGTTATTTAGCTAAACAATTCTTCACACCTAAAGGAAAGGCAGGATTAAAGATTCACTACACATCTAAAAAGAAATTCAGGGAAGCACATTGCTATGTTTGGTGAAACAGAAAACAATTAACAGAAAAGAGCCACAGGGAGAGACAGATGTAGAGGTAGAGGAAGGGTGCAGGTGAGAGAATATAGCCAAGAATATGGGGTAACACATCGTATCATGGAAGATCACACACATCCACCAATTATAAAGCATGTCCTTATTCATGACATGATGATAAGAAAACCAGGACGAAGTGCACAGCAAGCATTCTATATCACTTCAATAATCAGGATGCGCAAGAGGACTTCATATCCTTCTATCTTTCATATGCTCTTGAATATTTCAATATGTGACAGCTGGAGATATCATTTGAATACTAAACACTTTTTTTCTGTTTTTAATGCTTGTACTTTCTATGTAACTGTTTTTGAGTTCCTTTTTTAAATGACTATTTGTGTATTTGTTTTTTACACATAGATTCGACCAACATGCTTAATTAGCCTTTTTTTTTGCATTGTGCAATACCTATGGATCTATGCTTGTTTTGAAGACAAACTTTCATTATGAGCAATGTTTTAAATGTACACAATTACAATTACTAGAAACCATTAAGCACTACCAAGTTTTTCTCCATACTTTTTATACTCCTTTCTGTACACACACATCTTACGCCATCAATTTAAAGGTGCACTATGTGAGTTTTATTAGCAGAAATGGAATATGGTGTTCAGGAGTATGGTTTTCATTGGTGTATAACTGCCTGTAACTACAAATTGTTAGAATGAGCCTTTTATATCTACATAGGGTCCACTTCTATAGAGCCACCATGTTGCATCGCTACAGCAGCCCAGAACGGTCAAACCTCTAGAGAGCGCCTTCCGGGTTTCACGTTTACTACAAGTAGCAGTGTGAATCCAGAAGGAAGCACCGTAAGGAAAATGAAGAAAAGCAAAGTGAGACAAGGAAGATGAAAGAAGAGGAAACAGTGTTTGTTGGTGCTGGCTAACAAGTTTGAGAACCCATATTGTGAAAAATGGAAGATCATACTTATTTAGCACAAGAAAAGGCAAACGAGTGTGAATGTAATTCGTGGAAATACAATACTGGCACCTGACGGCCACCGTACATCCTTATACATGCTTGGAAATTGACCGGTAAGGGGTAAGGGGCATACAGTTTCAACAAAAACATGCCTTGAAATTCTTTAACCAGGATAGTGGTGGCTCAGTGGTTGAGATGTTGAACTAATGATCGGAAGGTTGTGAGTTCAAATCCCAGCACTGCCAAGCTAGTTGTGCTGGGCCCTTAACTGCTCACTTGTTTAAATGAGATATATGTAAGTCATTCTGGATAAATGATGTAAATGTTATCAAAACACCAGCACTATTTGTGTTCTAACTTTGTCACACAGCACAACAGGGAAAAAAACCCGACCACGGATTTCTGTAAAGTGCACATCACACACTCACCAGAAGCCATATTGAGTTCATTATCTAACAGATTTGTTGTTGTGTTGTTTCTGACACTGTTTGACACACTGGTATAAAACAAACTATAAAAATGGACCAACAGATGTTTCAGAGCTAAAAACAGTAGTATTCATGTCGAAGCTGGAGTTGTTTTCTTCTTCAACATATGATTTAGTGTTACTCAGTGGAAGCATCTATCTCAGGTAGGCAGATCATATGGTATGCTCTTTTTTATAGTATTATGATGCAATTTCATGTTTATTTTCATGGACAAATAGTATCATTTATACCGATGATGTATGAAAATAGAGAAGCAGTCGCCAAAACATATAAAGGTTTCAATTTTCACCTGTATGGGCTTGTTTGTATGGACACTCCTTGTTAGCTGTTAAGAAAGGTAACCAGGTTCTGCATGGGAGAAACTTGTTACCGTATGTGTATTCTCCCTTTGCACTCAGTGCCCCCGGGATAGGATCCGGCTCCACCACGACCCCGACAAGCAGTTACTGAGGATTGTAGAAAATGAATAAATTCCTATTCTTATTCTTATCTAGATTTATTTTGTTCCTCATTGTAATGTTGCTCATTCCATTTGTGAGCACAAACTAATTATAAAAGACACATTTATCCTAATGGAGTATAAAGCCATTGCTTTTTCCCCTTAATTCAATTTTATTCTTATTATCTAAATGATTTATTTTCTGATGTGCAACATTTTTTATTAGGCTGTTAATCTGATCAGGGTGATAATATAGGGAAGATTATGGGAGCTGGTGGTGTGTAGAAGCTCCTCATCCTTTCTCAGTAGGTATTCATTAAAATTATACTCATAACTCTTGCTGCATGTCAGTGTTGAAATGCCACCAGAGCATTCTGCTTGATGATAAGTAATAAAAAAAGTGGCTAAAAGGCCATTCGAAATCAGTTATATATCTCCAAGCAAAATGGATGAATTCTGTTGAAGTAATGGGTCTGATGTAACTTAGTACCTTGGGCTGTATTAGCAGGTTCTATAAACATGAATATACCTGCACATAAACTGTTCTGTTTCCTCTATTAGGTGTCGAACTGTAGGGAAAGAAAACATGAAACTTTTTATCTCTAGAGACTTATGTTTCGCAGGATTTTCTCCTGAGCCAAACGTGCCCAGTACTTTTACATATACTCACCAGCCGCTTTAATAGGAATACCGTGCACCTGTTAATTCATGTAATTATCCAACCAGCCAATCATGTGGCAGGAGCACAATGCATAGAATTATGCATATACAGGTCACGTTTCAGATTAAGTTCACATCAAAGATCAGAATCAAGGAAAGAAATTGATCTCAGTGACTTTGACCTTAACAGTAATTGGCTAATTTGGTAATTGTATGTATGAACAAAAGTACAGCCATTGCTATTAAAATGTCCGATGATTTTCAGTAGAGATCTCAACAAATCACATTATGTGCTAAGATCTGCCAAGTTCATTCAAGTGCACTAAAGATTAAACAAGCTTACTACTAGTACACCACTAGCATACTCATGGAAAGATGTACAGTTTACTTTTCATAGAATATCATGTGTAAGTATGTTTGGAAAGAGGTACACTGGCATACACATTTGATATGCTATTCAATTACACATTTAGGAAACAAAAGGTTCCTGATTTCTTTTTCTGTTTTTGCCCTATCAGGTTGAATACTAATGATGTTACAGCCACCTGTAGCTGGGAGTCTAATGCTGTGTCTCAATCCAGATATTTCCTTTAGTACACTTCCATGTAGTACACTGTACACACCATAAACTTACTTGTGTAGGGCATGACTTGCGACAGGGTAGTGTTGTCTCAACACGACAAGAAAATGAGGATCTCAAAATATGACCATGACTGTTGCATCACCTGCATCGACTAATTAATGCAATAAACATATCTTACAACAATGTGTAAATGTTTATAACTTACATTTGTATGGTGTGGTGTTCACATGGTTACAACCAATGCAGCTTCCTCGGCTGCCATTTTCACAAGCTTCACAATAGGTTAGTGGTCCAAAATGGCAACCTCTGAGAGTGAGAAGTGTCCAGTCTTTCAAACTCAACTTTTTAAATGTTTTTAACTGCATGTTGCCATAACTGTCAGTGTGAATACATGTAGGCACTCAAAATAGCAAGTGTAAGAATGGAAGAACACAAATTTATACACAGCACAAAAGAGCTCTCTGGATGGTGTTACTCTCTCACCTGTCAATCAGAGCAACACTAACCAATTGTGGGTGTCTGTGAGCTCATGTATGAGGAAGAGGGCAATAAGTGGGGAGAGCTAGCTAGTGTGTGGATACGTGGATATGCAGATATATGGATATGCGGACAATGGATGATCCATTGTGGCGAACACAAACGGGAGCAGCGAAGGAAGAAGACAGAATGAAGGAAACAGGAAACATGAAGGTACAGGAAAGGAAGAAAAGGGAGAGGAAAACCAAATCAGAACAACAAAAGCTTGTGTTCAAAACTCATAGGAAGAGAATGTTGTGTGTGCAGCATGGAGGATATGCATGTTTGTCCAAAAAATGTCCAACAGTGCTACACGATTCCATTAACAGTACAATCATTGCATAGCATTGTGCTCATCACTAGCTGCTATGTCAAGCACTATCTCAAAAACACTCCAACACATTCCATAAAATTATACACATATTGCAAATACTCATATTGTGAACAAAATGAAACCCTGCCTTCAAATCCATTCATACTTTTCTCAAAATGTTCATATCAAAATACCACACACACACGCATGATTCGACTTTCTACAAACCTTGCTTTTCACACTGCGGTGATTAAATGAGAATACAGCTGCACACCATATTGTAAAGGAATTATGTAAAGAAAAACAAAAACACCCTTCAGTCACTCCAGAACACCAGAAAAAAGGTTCTCCACATGTCCTTTCCCTCATATTATTGTAACGTTTGTCTTTGTAAAATTGGAAAATGTTTGTTAAACCCATACATTAATATATAGCATGTGCTTGTGTGTGTCTGTGTGTGTTACTCCTAAGTGCTGAATCAGTACTGTACAGTTGTGTAGCTAGCATTGCACTCTTGAGCATTTGTGGAGTTATCCCAGAATACTTGTAATACTGGCTGTCACTGTTTAATTTCAGTGCAGTTGTGTGTCTCTGTCCCCATACATCTCAACGTCAACCACTCCTGACACTGCATCTACACATTATACCTACACACTTTACAAAATGCATAATGTTCCCCTGGATGTGACTTCTCTGTGCAAAGTGTGTGTGTGTGTGTGTGTGTGTGTGTGTGTAGGATTGGTGTCCTCAGGCTTGTAGAAGGTAATATCTTGTAGCAGCACAATGTGACAGTAGCACAGAGTGAAAGATGTGGGTCATCCAGATTGATGTCAGTGTAATGGGTAGAAATGACCTGCACTGTCTGACACTCAAACTCTCTCTCTCTCTCTCTCTCTCTCTCTCTCTCTCTCTCTCTCACACACACACACACACACACACACTATTTAGTGGTAGGCAATTGCCACTATTGTTTGTAACAGTGTTAATACACATCTACTGATCCACAAACACTACACCCAAAACACCCAAAACCAAGCATCCATGTTTACAAAATCATTACATAATCAGTTAAAAAAAAAAAAAAAAATTATATATATATATCTATATATAGATATATGTATACTATCAAAATCTATAGTGACTTTTTGATCATTTTAACAACTAAAAAAAATGTATATTCATTTCTTTTTCTAGCACATCAAAGATCTGTATAAAGTCATTTCTACTTGCAATCCATTCACATTTCCTAGGGGTTTTGAACTAAGGATCACAAAAAGAATGTATCTGTGTTTTAATATTTTTAAATATTACTGAGTAACATTCAGACAAGTTACTTTTAAATTAATATGTGCTGTCTTTTTCACTATCCTGACAAGCTGCCTGAGCATAGCAATAAAAATGCAATACAAAAGACAGATTTCCCCTACCATCTATCTCCACTAAACAAACTAGAGTTGCATCTCAAATTGCATACTTACTGTATGTACTATTCTAGACTATTATTGAGTACTAACACTGTTTTTTTATTACAGTTATTTTTTGAAATTTAAAAACCTCACATCTTGCCTCGCAACATACCCAAACGTCTGTTTTTGCACACCAGACTTCTGTATTTTCCAGATTAGTAAACACATCTGAAAGTTAGATGTTTCAATTTGAGATGTCCATGACAATCATGATGGCAGCAGAAAGTTTTAAGAAAGACCAAGCTTGTAAATGTGTTTAATGTCGTCGAATACAAAATCGCTAGACGTTTTACAGTTCGACTCTGGAACCTTCATGCACAAACGTACGTTATGATATAATAAAACCTTAAATATTATAGCGGTCCTCTATTATAAATCTGGAATAAAGAAAATTGGGAGGTCAAGGTTTGAGGTCACAGAAAATTCATAATGTCCATTTGGGATTGTTTGCTCAGAAAATGAAGGAATCCCTGACATAACATTCCTATTTAGCACCAAGCGTTAAGGTCAGATGGGTTAGCAAAGCAAACAACACAAAAAAAACACATTTTGCTCAGTTTTTCACACAACTCTCAGAGCATATAAAATGAATCACCTTTGAATGCCCTGGAGCCTGAACAAAAAATAAGGAAGAAGTGTCTTGAGAAAGAGTGGTTAAGAAAAGATTTATAGGGATAAAAGGATGTAGTGTAGTTGAGAGAGATTGAGGATAAGGAAAAGTAGAGGACAGGAGGTAGAGGAGGATGAGAGTGGAGATAAAGAGCCTAAAATTAATAAACACATTGATGAATTTTTGCAAATATTATAAATTGATGCAGCAATGCCCTAAAGGTTTGGGACCAAAACCAAAGGTTTGGGAGTAAAAGGTTTGGGTCGTCGGTTTGATTCCCTGGAGCGGTGGGAACAATGTGCGGGTGGGGGGAGTGGAACAGCACTCTCCCTTCCCTCTGCATCCATGGCTGAAGTGCTCTTGAGCAAGGCACCTAACCCCCAACTGCTCCCCAGGCACTACAGCATATAGTGCTGCTCCAGGTATGTGTGCTAACGTCTCACTTTGGTGTGTGTTCGCCGCTTGGATGGGTTAAATGCAGAGAAAGAATTTCATTAATACAGTATTCAAAACTAAGCTAAACTTTTTTTCAATCAAGAAATGGTTATTGTTTCCGTTGGTAATTTCCCATAACAAAATCTTATCTTTTCAGTAGGGGACTGACTATGCTTGGACCACCACTGAAATATTTTATAACAGTTCCAAATTCTTGCTCACAGGCAGTTACAACACACATACAGAGTAGCTGATTGTGTTAGTAAAATAACATTGTTGGTGCACCCTTTAATCACATTTTATTGGCTACCAGCTGCTATGGTAAGAAACAGAATTGGCCAGTTGGGATAATCCATTTCCCCCTTTCCTCTTTAAAAACTACAAGCCAGCTAGCTACACTGTGAGCACCGGGATACTGAGGGAACATCCAATGAAGTACTGAAGGTCCACTTGGAGAAAAAACGGTGGATCTGATTTTAAAAGATAATTTTTTCCCCCCAGTGTAACGGTCATAACATTATTTTATGGTAACATGGCAATATTGGTTGACCCTAGATTGTGCCTTAAATCATTAAATTAAGAAGTTGATGGAATGATAGTATGGCATCCTCCCAAATGTACAAATACGTTGCACTGATCAACATAATTATACAGATCATGCAGTGACTACTGAATACATTTCCTCATCCCTCTGAATTGAGGCTAATTCCTGCCTGCATCACTACTCCAAAGCCCAACACATATGTGCACCCAAGTGTCTAGGCTACAACCTTTGAATGCTCCTGTAAAAAGGAATTATCAGGCAACATGATTGACAAGCAAATATGGATAGCGCTGTGCGTTTATTGAGTAGATGTTGGTGGTCCACCTAGTTTTCCTGAGGTTGAAGTAAATTAAACATAATTCAGTTTGGTGTATTTGTATATTTTTGGTTATTTTGGAGGGTTGAAATATGCACAGGCACCTTTTTTTTTTTATCTAAGCTAACATTTTCTATAAAAAGTATGGAAATGTAAAACACCATTAAATTAAGGCATGAGCTTTTTGCACCCTGGTGAAAATAGAAAAGCAGAACCTATTTGCACCCAGTTTAGTCATTACCAGTCTGAGAGCCAACACTTAATAGTGAATTTGGCTACTGGATAGCTAATGCTAGGTTACTTGAAAGCAAAGATATATAATGGTTTTATTTACATAGTAGTTAGCCTAATTTTGTCTAGTTTTTCTTGGAGAACTAACTGCATACTCATCTGCTTGAACGTTAGTTGCGCTTGCCTGAGCTTTACATCTAATTGCTTTAGCCTCACTTCGGCATCAGAGTCACTGCCTTCACCTTTCTAATTTAGCCTCAGAATCCTCAATTAGGACCTACTGCTCCAATAAACCAGTGACTACAGCCTGCTTTACAGCATATTTTCTTGGATTAGATCAGCCCTGATTGACTGCCTCCCAAGTGGGATTCTCAACAAATGACTCCAACTTGAACTCCTTGTTTCTGGCAGTAAACAAATAATTTCAAAGAGTTTCAATCACAAAAACACCTGCACAAAAAATAGACTGCTTGAGATTCTGGATGAGCTCCCAATTATTGTTTCCCAAAATACAAAAGCTGAAAAATGGGGTTGCTAGCTGGGAAAGTGATCAGGAACACAACACATATTAAACTTAAAACAATTAAATAGGGCCCCATGGGTTCTGGAAAGGAGACTGAGGGACTCCCCCAGCTGCCCACTGATTCTATCAAAATGATAGAATGATGACGAACATAAAAGCTGGATCCAAACAAAGGAATCAAAGTAGGTGGTAACTGGGAAAGGGGGGGGGGGGGGGTAGAAATAAAATGGGGACTGTTGGCAAAAACGTTCCTCACAACTTTAAAATAAAACAAAAAGATTTCATGTTCATTACCACTTCAAACAGGTCCTCATTCAAATGCACACACACACATAAAATCAGAGAACCAACTGGTGACATTGACCCTCTGTAGCCACACATTCAACTAAGCAGGGAAAGTCCAACCTCTTATATAGCCTCTTCGCTTGGTTGCTTGCCACCAGCTGAGGGAGAACATCACAGGTGCAACTAATGGCACCTGATAAGCAAAGGTTAGGGTTAGGGTTAGAGAAACTTTCTGCATGGATCTTGCTAGAAAGCTAGATACCTTCAGACATTTAATGCTAGGTAGTGCTTGGTTTTAATGATATATACTACTTAGCTCAAAATTACCCAACTGGTTAGCAAACTTGGCTACTGCTGGAAACATGGCATTAGCTAAGATGACTACTGAAGTGTCATCATTAATTGCAGTGTTGAGTAGTTTTCTGGCTAGCTTGGCTAATGTTGCTAAATGTAGCTGCCAGTTGTGAGCTTTTGTTTTTGGTTTTTATGGTTGCAGAAAGATGTAGTGTGCGACTACTTCTATTTTCAGCTGGGCGCGAATGGACACTTTGTTAAATTAATGTCTGGAGTTTAGCCATGAAACTCGTCTTCCAAATTAGCTCCAGAGGTTCACTCAGTAACCAGATGGGCTGCTAGGCTTGAGCAACGCTGGCGAAGAGTGGCAGTTGGCCAGTTTATTTTGTCTTTGTTCTACACACACAGCAATTGAGTATGAGTAATTCCTTCTGGTGTAAATCTTGGCATGTCATTTGAAAAGCTGCATGAATCCAAATGAGCTGTTTTCACAAAAATTGGACGTAACCAAGACACAGGGTGAAATGACTTCAGCCGATTGTTTACTACAGAAACGCCAGCAGTATAATCACTTTCACTCACAATGGAAAGATTTTTCACTTCATATTTTAAGCACTACTAACACTAAACATTGAAGATGTGTCACTGAATTGTTGAAGAATGTTCAGTGATGTCAACTAAAAAAAAAGATAAATTGTGAATAGGTGAAAAAGTTGATAGAATCATTTTGCTAGTTGTTAATATTAGCTGGTTGTATTTCTAGTTAATAATGAGAAGTGTTTTTGGCAAATGTAGTTAGGAGTGAGGAGGATGGAAGAGTCACCAAACATTACAATATTTCAAGTTGTGTCTTTGATTTCCACTGTAGTTAGCAGTTGTTTTTTTATTATTATTATTATTTTTTTTTAACAAATCACATATATTGTGTTTGATTCTATTTGGCTTTCTTTCACTGCATTTTTGTTGGTGTATTAGCTGAGGTAGGAAGGCTACTTCTGGCAGCAAAAACCCACAAGAGGGAAAAAGGCCCATTTATTCCTTGAGATCAAACAAAGCTATATTAACTCCATAAAAGCATTATAAGATTAGTGAGATGTACAGGAGTGCCTTCCTTGGTTGATTAAGAGAGAAATAAACCAGCACTCCTTCCATAAATCTATCATAATCAAATGTGGCATTTGCGGCATGGCTGTGAGATAATGTCATGCCTTGTTATACTGTGTTCTGTGCGCAGAGAGAACTCAACCTGACCGCATTAACTAAGATTTTTCCCTGCTATCGCAGCTAAGGGATTAGAAAAGGTATTTCAGTAATCAGTAGGCTTGTTTCTGTTCACTGAAAGGATATGATTAAATCTCAGGTTGCCAGGTTCTTTGCTCTGTATTCTGATTGGCTTCCTTTTTTCTTTCACTGTTTCTGTGTTCAGCTCTGCTCAGCATGCAGAAAGAGGTGACTACAAGCTGGAAAGTAAACAGATTGCAGTTTAACAGGTTGTATCCTGATCATCGAAATGCCATAAGCATCAGGATTCATAGCCTGTTGTCATATCTCATGAAAACACATTTAAATGAACCTACCAGAGGAAAATATCGTGTATGTTGCTTTCTTTGTGACTGACACATTCAAAAGTTGACACTAAACACAAAAATTGCCACTGGTGTGTAATATACCTTTATGGTGTTTCTCATAAAAAAGGATAATATTTTACTGTCTTTATACAATAGTACAAGTATGCACCTCTGGGGTGCACTTGGCATTCCAATTCTTCCCAAAGGTGTTTACTGGGGTTGAAGTCAGGGCTCTGTGCAAGCCACTTGAGTTTTTCTACTCCATCCTTGCACACGATGTATTCATGGATCACACTTTATACACAGGGGCATTGTCAGGCGAGAACAGGTTTGGGCCTGTCCAGTGAAGGGAAATTGTAATTTTATAGCATACAAGCCATTCTTTACAATTCTGTGCTTCCAACCTTGTGACAATAGTTTGGGGAAGAACCACATATGGGATTGATGGTCAGGTGTTCACATACTTTTGGCCATATAGTGTACTTACAGTTATATAGCTAGATCTGAACTGTGATTTCTATCAAAAAATATTTGTTTGGCTTCTTAAAATTTTCACCTCATGGAAGGTTATCTATGCCAAATGTTGCAACATATAGCTTGTGTGAAAATAGTGTACTGAACAGAGAAGGGAGAGTAAAGCAGATTAAGTCAGGTGATTCAATTAAAGTGGCCACTGAGTCTCAAGTGGGTCAGCTAAAAGCTGTTGGTGTTAATGGAAACAGTTGAAAAACATATTTTATGAATTTAGCTCATATCCACATCCAGAAGCAGGACTGCATATGGCACACACCCATTACATACATGTATTATTAATCGGTTTGTGCTTGAGGTTAAGCAATTAATTGTCCTCTATATTTAAGATACAGTAACATTCAGTGTAGTGATATTTTGACTGAATATTTTGAAAACATATATCCAAAGTGACAGGTGAGCTATAAAATAGCTGGACATAGCAGTGCTAGAACATTTCTAACATAACGCCCAAACATACTTCATATTAGAATGCAAATGGCATTGCTTATCTTATCTAACTTTACTGTTAGTGAATGTAATATGAAGCATCTAATTAAAATGAAAGCACCGTTCACACTGCATGTCTCTACAGAAGCGAATAGGGAACATTAACAGTCCATGCAGGCATCATTCACAGTTTCAGGTTGAACTCAGGATTGGATCAATAGCAAAATTGGCACAAGATGTTGTCTGATTATATCACATCATTTAAAAGAATGGATCATGTTTCAGCAGGCTGTATACATGCTCGATGCTCAGTGCTAAGCACCGTATAGAAAAGCAATAAGTGCAATAAGTGTGGGTGTGTGGAAAGGTGTGAAATTACAGGGTGTTTTTGTACAGTCGACAAACTATTTACTAAAGCCAAACTTTTCTTACAAGCCCATGTATTGATATGACAACAGAAGGAAAGATCCCAGTGATCATTTATGTCTTTATGGCAGGACGGGTCACTCAGTTTGTGCATGTAATTGGAGCCTGGCAACAAGTTGGTGCTCTCCTTATGCAGTTAACGTGTCACACTATCATGGAAAAACAGTAATTATTCGTAGTGGGTTTACATGCATGGGATAGAGAAAAGAAGAGAGACAAAGAGCAGGACTAAAGTGTACACACTTTATTTAATACGTCAGTATTAAATTGTAGCTTTCATGGTACAGTGGTGTAGACGTGTCTATACAATAATTAGTCCCTCCCTGTATTTGTCTTCTCTGTCAAAGTCAGTAAAATGTTAATGGTGAAAGGCATCAGTAGTAATAATTCAATGAACATTGGTCTATGCAGCACTTAACGCCAGGTAATAGTGTAAGTTTAATACGATAGAGGCTTACAAATTTCATTGCACAATGTATTCTGTTGAAGAGAAAACCAAAATGAAGAAGTATGTCAAACCGCATTCATTTAAAATTGACCTCACAACTGTGTTTCCAATTAGAGAGGGTTCTAAGTGGAACATGCTTAATTAGCAGAGCATGCTTAGCCATTTACATTTGAAGAGCTGATTTCATATTTTTTAATAGTTGTCACAAATATCTTCAGATATGTGACAACTATTAAAAAACACAATGTGCACAATGTGTTTCCTTGCATAGCGAGCACCACATGTGGTTTTGCTTTGTCCTGTTCACACCCCATATAGTCAGTGTTTTATTTCCCATAAATTTGCACCTTCTCTTAGTTCCTGCCTTGATTTTTTTGCCTATATTTTCCCTCCTGTTCCTTTGTCTCTCTGTGAAACTTAATCTTTCAGATCGTGTTTCTAAGCCTTATAATAAAGCTCGACTCCACAGGTACAATGATAGTGATAGTACATTTAATTTATATATATTAGTAACCAACATAAAAATGTTTGCCAATTGGTGAGTCCTAATTGGGGCTCATGCAATATTTTCTACCATTATTGCACTTTTCTACCAGACTAGGTGTGGTTACTATCTCTATCCAAAACATTGTTTATTTCTCATTACATAACAGTATCTAAGGGGCTTGGAGTCAAATTTACACTTAAGATGAACTAGAAAAATGTTGAAATGATTTCTTTACTCCTTGACCTGCCTCGACTCCACAGCCATGTTTACAAAGCCCTGCTTCTGAGACTCATGCTAGCTAGCTAATCTTCTACTATTTTACTCTACTTGGACAGATATGACTAAGTTAGCTAATAATGTGAAATACTGATATGACAAATAGCTTCCTTATTTGTTGATGGATTAATAGTTTGGAATGCTGGGTTTTCTTTTGTACTCAGTGAGAATGTTGTCAGACACTATTACAGAAGGTTGCAGTGCCATACTCAGTGGAAGAAATTTGATTCTAACTAGCTAGGTTACATCCTAGATTAGTCTGTTTGAAATAGTGTACTGCTATATAAAGTAATATATATTATATATGAGACAAAACCATAGAGCTTATTATATAGTGATCATCTGACTTGACTGACGGCTAGTTCTGATTTGTTTACAATCAAGTTTTGCCAATAAATGCTCTGCACTCTTTCTAACTCCATCCACATATCCCTGTGTGATACTTTTGGTACAGTGATGTACATCTGAGGTTAATTTTACATGGTTTGTATCTTGAAGAACAGAAACAGACTTTGTATAGTACCTTTTTTGGACAGAATTGACTGTCTACTTAACACAACTGGAACCTTTAAATGCACTGTGTTTAGTAAGAATGTTTATTCCAAAATTGATACTTTGATACAGAAATAGTCATTTAATCATATGGATTTACCAGACAATCAGTACTGCAATCATGCTTTCTCTGATTAATCACCGATTAGCAAAAAGTACAATATGTTTTTTTTCCATACATGAATCTGTGCAAAGAGAATATACACTAGAAAGCAATTCTACACTGACACAAAATATAGAACAATTCATATCTGAAGGCATTGCACGATTCCAAGAATTCAGTGAGAGATTAAGGCCATTTTGTACAGATATTTTGACATTTTTAAAACATTTTTCCCCAAAAACACTATATTAATAACAAAAAGAACTAGTGCATCTCCTGTAAAACTGTACATGCAAACATAGTGCACATTATATAATAAGATATGACAAGCATACAATATATTTGGATATTTTCAGTAAACAAGAGTTCATGTGAATGAAATCACACCTCTGATGAATCCTGTCAGATTAGTCCATCATCACCACCACTCATGCACACTACATATACACACCCATACACATACACATACATGCTGTAATGTGGTTGAGCTTGGCGAAGCTGTGGCGTTGTGAACCATAGTTGGACTGAGGAGCGCAGAAAAGGAGCTGTCAAGGAACAAAAGTCTCAGCTGGTACTCCTGATGTTAGTGTTTGCAACGTGCACAGACACAAACACACACAAACATACACACATACATACAACATTCCTCTGAATTCTAATGGCCTGTAGTTTATATAAGATTTGTATTTACGAAGCCTTTAAAAAAGCTTTAAGAGTGTAAATCAGTTCTTCACTGTATAAATTCCTGATTGCAATGGCAGATCAGCCATTAAATTCATATTACTAACTCAAGTGAGAAAGTACTCCCATTCACAGAGGCAGCGAGCTACATGAAAGATTGTAGAACCAGACGACATGCGGCTGTCACCCAAAACACTCAGCTACACTAGCTATGCTAGTCTGAGAATACAGACCAGAAATAAACAGCTAAATTTGACGAGGTGTTCATTTTTTTCTTTAAATTCCATTTGCTACATATGGTGCCGTTCACATTATTTAATGTATCGCAAAGGGGCTCGAACTCTTCCTGGTTTTCTCCTTTTTTTGTGTTGGAAAAAATCCCTGAGCCTGTGACAAAAAAAAAAAAAGAAGCTAAATATCGGTCACTAATTATCATTCAATGCTTAGAGGCAATTAATTATAATGCCTTAATGCTACTTGAAACATAATAACCCTTTACCTACACTTGCTGGAACTGACAAATTGGTAATTTTATTTTTTTAAATATGTTTTTTAAATCAATGCTCATGTAATGCAGAAAGCCAGTCAGAGACTGAGGCTGGGAGATAACGCGGGGAATCACGGACTTGATGACTATTGTTTATAAGTACACAGTTTCAAGTTAATTAGATGCACAAAACTTGTATCTACACTCATTGATAATTTTATTAGGTACATCTACCATATTGGTGCACTTTGTAGCTGTACAATTACTGACAGGTCTGTCTGTCCAATATTTGGTCAGAGGTGCTCCCTTTTAATTGATAAACAGGGTCGAGAGGGTCTGACAAATAGGACAACAGTCAGGAATTGTACTCGTATACCTATAAAATTGATCTGCAGTCAGCTCAAGAATTATTGACACCCCTGGTAAAGATAGGTGAAAATAAAGGGCCATCAATACATTCGGCACTTTCTACAATCTTCTTTTGCAACATAATAACTATAACTAAGTCTTCTGTGACTTTGGCATGACTCAGAAGCTCTTCAGATCCTCTAGGGTCCTAGCTCCTCTCTTGTGGACACTCTTCTTCAACTCACACCACAGATTTTCAGTGGTCTTTAGGTCAGGCTGGGATGGTCATGTCTAAAGCTTCATTCTGTGTTCACTGAACAATTTTTGGGTGAATTTTCTGGATTGTTGTCTTGCTAGAAGATCCATCCATGACCCAGTTGTAGCATTTTGATGGAAGCATGCAGAGGCTTCAGGAAGTGCATGATGCCATGTATCCTAACATGATTTCCAGGACCTTTGGAGCAAACAGTCCCACATCATCATGGATCCTCCACCATACTCAACAGTGGGTTTAGTTGCCTTTTTTCCATTTAACCAGCCTTCTTTTTTATGCCAAACACACCATGAATGTTTGTTGTCAAAAAGCTTTCAGTCTGTCTTCCAGTTCCCGGTGCGTACAGCTAATTCTAGATGCTTACATTTGTGTTTCGATGACAGAAAGGCTTTCTTCTGGCACGACTGCTAGTCTTTAACAGTGGATATGAGCATTTTCAGGTATGTAGCCATTTTCCACATCCATTGTTTGATTTATGAAGGTCGGCACACTTTTGTCTCTCTTCATTTGTATAGTCTGTCTCCTCATATTCATACCCCAGTGAAGCAGGAAGTCATGGATGACCGCTTGAGAGTTCCTAAACATTCAGTTGAAAAAAAAAAGCATAAATAAATGAAATACTCAGGAAAAAAGTGAAACAAATGGAAAGACGTTTCACTTGTATTTTGTGCAAAGGAATGTTTCGGGGGGCCAAGAAAATGTAAAATATATATAGATTCGTTTTTTTTTCATTAGAATAATTTGACTTACAATAAAGGTTCAGTATTTCTGGAGCTGACTCTATACGGTCGGTGTACCTAATAAAAACTGACAATTAATATTAATATTATAAGTCTAATACAGTTTTAAAGAGGACAGTTCAGGTTATTCCAGTTATTTGAAATACTGATCTTTAATTTATTTATTAAAAGAAATACTCCAGAATTTTTAAACTTAATCTCTAACTCCTGCATCTGTAGTTTTTGCCTACACTGTGAAAAGAATGGAAAACTTTGTTTAGTTGAAACTCACTTATGGAAGTGTAAGGTCAGTTGCTGGGGCAGTCAAAAATTTTTTTATCCGAAATATATTTTTAAAGAACAATTTTGGAAAGTCCAAGATGTTTGTAAATTAATCATGTACATCCTTACAGAGATTTCGGGGCATTTGTGGTTATGCGTTACAGTCGTACTCCGTTTCTGGCTATGTGACTACACATTAGAAAAGACATTTTCTCTTTTCTGTCTCATTCTAAGGCTTGACTGTAACACTAATAGTTTATATAATCACATATTTCAGATGATTACTAACGGGTTCATGAACTGCCTTCATCAGTGACTTCCATTTTCAGTGAGTTTAAAGAAACTCTCACTACATGGAAAGGTTTATAAATTCTCCTCTGTGATAATCTCACATACACTACAGACACACTGGACATAGATCAGGCTGAAAATTCGGAAGTATTATTTTAAGTGTGTTTTCATGGAGTAAGGCGTGACTGGTTACTAAAATATCTTGTATCTCGTATAGAGTTTATTTAAACCTGTTTAGATCCAGTGTGGTTTAAGGCTGTGCAGTACAGAAGGAAGATTTCACTGGATAAAACATAAAAATAAATCCCCTTTTTGTGTTATCTTTTTAATTATACTTTAATAATAGCTTGGTGTTTGGGGGGAAACATTATTAATCTGTTAGTACAGATGTTCGTCTGCAGAAATACTGTAGCATCAACACTCATAACCTGCATGTACGGTTTCCAGGTGAAATTGGGAAAATGTGCTTTTTATCCACATCTTTGGGCAACTCTAATTAAGATAAATTATAACACTTTTTTTTTTTTTTTTTTTTTTACAACACTTATGATTTACAAACCAATAAAACACATGTACTGTGTTTTGCTAAATATGAACAGGAAATAAATGGAAGAAAAACAATGGCATCTGTGTTTTTGACCACTGGGCTCATAGTCTCAAATCCTATTTGAGAGCAGCTGCTAAAGTTTATTTGACACAACAGAACACATTTTCAACACACACACACACACACACACACGCAGACGCACGCACACATACACACACATGCACACACACACGCACACGCACGCACACACACTTGTGTCAGGGTGATGTGATATTGAGGGAAGGAAGAATAGAGGAAAGAAAGAACGATAAACAAAATTTAGATGAGGTCGAACATGGCCTTCATGCATCACGAAGCGGAGCTGGCTGTTACTCCATGCCATGCAATGCGGATAATGTGACAATAAGTGCCTGACATGCGTGGCAAAGACAACACGCAGATAGAAGTCATATCCCAAAGTTCATACTGAAAGTGTACGCTTATATAAAAGTATCCAACAGTAAGAAAATCATCAACATGTAAACACTGAGTGAGAGCTGAGAGAGAGAACGAGAGAGTGAGAGAGAGAGAGAGAGCGAGAGAGAAAGGAATACACATAAGTAAAAGGAAATGATCAGTTTCCAAAGTTATTTACAGCAGTCGAGTGATTTGTGGCCAGAGGAAGCAGAACCTCGACCCTTCTCCTGGAAAAGCATCCAGCTCCAAGAAACCATGTCAACTGATCCCTTCTTTTCGTCTTCAGTCTAACAGCGAGCCTGAACAAAGCTCAGTCCATTTTTCTGAGGCTACAAGAGATAAGCCAGGCTCTGACAGAGAGAGAGGGAGAGTGAGAGAGAGAGAGAGAGACCCTGACATACAAACACTTGTTATGGAAGTAACTCAGGCCTCACTGGCCCTGTTTGGCCACGGTGTCTTCATCCTTCCAGTGCCTATAGTGCAACGTGAGAGAGAGAGACAGATAGAGAAGGCGGAGAAGTGCCCCTCCACATGATTAGGAGATTCAGTGAGAAAGAGAGACACGGACGAGAGCGGGTCAGATCTGGGTCTGTAGGGGCTGTCCTGGCGGTGTGTATGGAGGCGGTGCAGGTAAAGGTTTGATGCCTCTGGTCCTCATGTAGGACAGGAACTGGTCCGGGATCTCAGCCAGAACGTCCTTTGCCAGCCGCGCCATACTGAGGATGTGGTTCCCCGTTCGGTCAATATAATCCCGAAACGGGACAAACTGTCAGTAAACAGAGAAACAGAGATGTTTAGGCTTAAGCAGGGCTAAGATAATTACATATGGGTAGGATTCTAGGGTTAAAAAGTGGAGGAAGGATTTCACTAGAAGTGGAAACAGCTAAATATCTATAGCAGTGTTTCTTAAAATGGGGTCTGAAGTATAGCCATTGGGGCTGTGATTATTATTTTTTTTTTAGTAAGTTACAGTGGTAGAAATCACAACCCATCTCTATCAAAATTATTATACACTATATGGCCAAAAGTTTGTGGACACCTGCCAAGCACTCAAATATGCACCTTTTGAACATCCAATTCCAGATTTAGCTCCCACCTTGCTGTTATTGCTATTATGGGATGGGTTTCTGTTGGATTTTGGAGCATGCCTGTGTTTAATTGTGATCATTCAGCTATAAGAGCATTAGAGAGGTCAGGTACGATGTTGGGTGAGGAGGGCTGAAGTGCAGTTGGCATTCCAGTTCATCCCAAAGGTGTTCAGTGGAGTTGAGGTCAGGGCTCTGTGCAGGACATTCGAGTTCCTCCACTACAACCTTAACACACCATGTCTTCATGGAGCTCGCATTGTGCACGGAGCTACTGTCAAGCTGGTGCAAGTTTTGGGACTTCAAGTGTAGGGAACCTGTAATACTACATCATACAAAGACATTCTAGACAATTGTGTGCTTCCAACTTTGTGGCAATAGTTTGGATAAGGAGCTCATATGGATATGTCTTGCACTTTAAACCTGACCCTAGTATTAAGTGTATTAGTTGTAATTGAACTATACAGTGTGACCCAAATGAGGA
>JAQQZR010000004.1:11587809-11606359 GCA_030068235.1 Notoglanidium macrostoma
TTGTTACACTTTTTTGTTTACCACATAATTCAGTATATGCCGTACGTGTTGCTTCATAGTTTTGATGTATTCAGTAACGTTTTACAACGTAGAAAGCAACTTTTGACTGGTAGTGTACTTTGTGAAAAACATTCAAACATTTAAAAGGAATACAGTGAAAGCCAGCAGGTCACCCACCTCATATACATTAAACTGGGACTGCCCCCTGGATAACTCTCTGTAGCTTGTGCTAAACTCGCCAATGAAATCGTGGCTGTATGTGCACACATGCATTCAGACATTCACAAGGAAACAGCACACACACAAGGAAAGAGAAATTCATTTTAACGTAGGAGCTACTTAATCTCCTCCATACACCATGCAATGGGTAGAATATTTATTTTTTATCGTGCATCTCACAATGAAACGGGTTTATAATGAGATTGTATTTTAGCACTTTGTTTTGTTGTTCATTCTTTAAACACTATGGCAGCTGTGAAAACACAATATGCAAAATACCATCATCTATTTCATTCCTGGGCTTGTTAAATGACTATCATCTTAAATGCACTGTAAAGATACTTAACTGCCTAGTTTGTGCAAAATGAATTTATCCATTCATGGTATAAAGACTGACATAAACCAAATGAAATCATTTCTAACATCGCAAGGGAGATTGAGAAGTCATGATGGTGAATGTATAAATGGCATGCTATAATGACCCTGTTTGAAATCTACATTATTAATAGCTTGCAGCTATGTGCTGGCAGATACTAGTGTCTGTTTCATTTTGGATAATATCGCTGCCCAATTTCTTTGTGCCTCACATGGCAAGTCAGTTAGATTCCAAGAGTGTGCCATTCAACGCTCTACTATCGTACCAATGCTTCTTCGTTTTATTTCTATATACCCAGAATCGGCCAACTGAAGATCTGCTTTATACTCTTCCAAAGTGTTGTTGATTGTTGTTAATTAGTTGTTAACATTTTGTTTATGTTGAAATGTTCATATTCTGTTTATACAATTATGTCTTTCCCATTGCACATAACTGTGAACTAATTGACTAAGTAGATTAATAAATAAGGGACTTAACTAATTAACAAATAAGTGAATATGCCAGACTCCTTCTCAAGCTTCACTCTGACAAAATAAAAACATGTAGAAAAAAAAAGGTTTGTGGGGAAAAAAACAACAACTAATATTTAGCTGAATATCAGACCAATTTGAAATTATTATAAAATCCAATGGTATTGAATATTATAACCTCTGTAGGCTGTATACGTTTGCTGTGTCTCACAAGTTCCTTGGATCTAATGATAATGATGAATAATTCTAAAAGCATCTAAAACTACTTTTGAGTAGTTTTTGTTTGTTTTATTGAATGGTAACAACACTTTACCTGCCATCTCTGTCCCAGTCATAGACTTCAATCTTGATTGTTCTAGAGAGAACATGAGAGAGAGAGAGAGAGAGATAGAGAGAGAGAGAGAGAGAGAGCAAGAGAGAGAAGGATGTCAGCTTGACCACTGTATAGTAATCTCGTTTCACACCAGCCTTTTTTTTTTCTTTTCCAATTTTACCTCAATCAGTATCTGAAGTAACTGAAGATGAAGTATCATTCTCTCAACAGCAAGTAAGCAATTTTCCATCAACTGTGGCCAGCACCTCTTACAGCAATTTTACATTTTACTATTCACTTCATGAGCAATCACAGAGAGTAAGCGAGAGATATGGGGATAGAGAGAAAGAGATATGAATCATGCACTGCTATGCTACAAAAGCTAGTCATTAGTGTTACATTACAACATGAGCAGCGAATTGGTTTCCTTGGAGCCTGAAGAGAGCGGTGAGGTTTTAAGTGCTGCAGAGAGCCATAAAAAAGCTAGAGATCTTGTGTGCAAAATAGGGTTGGATTTCTTCTAGATGGCCTAACCTTCATTTATATGAATGATCTATAAAACTGCAGGAGACATGAACCAGTGCCAGATAGCAGCAGCAGTTTGAGAATAAGAAGGGTTTGACACCCATTGTTGAGAGGCTCAATTTCTACTTACTGATTTCTTGGGCTGCAAACTTAATTAAAAAGCTCTCTTCTGTATCATTTCCAGCTATCAGCATTGCTGCCCTTAGCAGCTGCACAAGTGATGAGCGCACAGCACAAATTTCTTGTATCAAAATCCACAGGCACTTTGCTTGGATGCTCTAACAATAGCCTGTCAACAGAACTAACATGGCAGCAGGACACTCAGCACTTCTTTACAGGAGTGTACTGCAGGGTCTTATCTCCATAAACACAACCCTACAGTTCCCCAAACTCAAACACTTCCAATCGAAGATAAAGCAGACGCAGGAGGCAATAATCAGTGCTGCATTTAGCCAAGGCTTTAGGTCTTACAGAGGAAGAGCAAGAGGGACTGCCACTGATGTACACTTAAAGCCAGAGGTGTCAGAATGCCTTATAAAACAATACAGTTTTGAATATAATAGTGTGTCCATCATGAAAAACTCTATATTTGAATGCATTTTCATTGGGGCTATCAGGATGAATTTCAAAATACTTATTTTCAAGGCAAGAAATATTTCTTCTTTCTCATATTCTATATTCTGATAAAATTACCATCTTGCCCATTCCTGATTCTTTGTATGGAAAAATGGTGGTTTTTGGTGCAGGAAACCGCCCAAGCATATTACATCCCATTAAAAAAATACTACACATATATTATATACAAATTTAATTTTTCCATCTGCTTTGAGCAATGTACCAATTGTTTCCAATTTGGAGGTGATGCAAAACCAGAGCGAGAGGAGAAGAAGAGAAAAGGGGACATGCAGTAGAAAATCACACATCTCCTTATAGTGTGCAGCTCTGGTTCAGCACTGGTTTACTAAATTCACAACATGCCAAATCTCTACTGGTCGTGAGGTTATTATGAACATACATTAATACTGTATACGATCCCATAAACTTTATGAATTCAACAAGGTTTACTTCTATTCTTACTGGCAGTTCGATCTTCCATGAGGTTTGGAATTTAATCGGAGTCAGAGTGCATGCTGCTGTAGGACTACTTCAAACTGTCTAATTCAAATTGATATTTCATGTATCCGGTAATATAGGGTGGCACTCTGAATGCTCTTACAGCTGCCTCAGACTGTTTGTAACTAGAAATGGCACTTAGTTGCTATCCAGTACTGCTTCTCGCACAACATAAAGTGGCATAAAATAGGTCACAGAAAATTAACACGGATGTGGACAAATCACTAGTCTGGGAGCCTGGGAAAAACAGATTCAGGCTAGTTTTTTATTCTGATAGAGATGGAGATTCAGGCTAGAGAAAGAGATTCAGTGAGCTGTGCTGTTTTTCTCTTGTCCGACAGCCAGAGAAAGAAAAACAAAAGTTTTCATTTGGAATGTATGTTGCAATATGTAGGATGATTTTTATTAGTTGAATTAATTTGTCTGTGCATATGATCCTTTCAGAGATAAAAATACATGCACGAAACATGGATTTAATACTGTTCTGTCCTAGAATAGATATCAATTAAGAATAATGTCCAAAAAAAAAAAGTCCAAAGTCAGAATCACAAATACCTAAGAAATGCCTCTATTTAACATAAAATTAAAGACATACTTGCTGAGGTCCTACCTGTCATAGTCTCCATTACACAAGGCTCTGACGGGGATCTTGAAGGCCTGCCATACAGGGTTCAGTGTGTTCTTCACCACCTCTGTCTTATGGCAAATGGTGAATCTGTCACAAGCACAAGCACATCAGTTACACACATGCAAAAGTATTGCCAAAATGTGAATAATTAATCATTTCCACATTTGTACACGAAGCCCTGGCATTTATCATGTACATCGATCTACTAACGGCTTAAATATTTATTTTAAAATAATAGGTGCAGGAGAATGGTGTAAGGTGCAAGTTTCTACACAGAGTATGTTTACTCTGGTTAACCTGAGAGTCCATGGCACCATACAAGATCACACTAACATGGACGAAAACTATATTCTTATTATACTTGTGATATTAGCTCATTTAGTAGCTGAGCAAAAAGTAGCATAGTGCAACGTGTGAAAAAAGGTGAGTAAAAACAGACTTTTTTCTAGTAATAACAGGTCGATTCCACTCATAGATCTTATGTCATTATTTTGAATGAGAGAAAAAATTACAGACTTGTAACAAATGATTTTCTCATGCATTCTTCTCTGAGATATTTATTCTTTGATAAGGATAAAAATAATTCACTAGGTTGTATCCAGTAGTTGGGTGAAGTAGCCTTTTACTAAAATGCAGAAACCAATTCATTGTATGTTTTATCAACCTAAAGGAAAAATAATTAAGAACACACTTGAGTGCTAGACAAACCTCCTCAATTTCACACATACAGAAATGCACCAATAGCAAAGTAGCGCAAAGTGATACAGTTACTTCAGGTTAGTTGCCGTAGTAACTGAGAAGGGCTTAGAATTAGCCTATTTCATGGAACCAAAATAAGACAAATGTCAGGCTTGTTAAAATAAGGAACGTGCTTTTCTGGCTACAAAAATAACAATAAGTAAAATTGGCTTAAGCCCAAACAAAATAACAATTCAGAATCACCACTGCTACACGTACAGTGCACAAGATAAGCACTGAGGCTTTAATGAGACAAACTAAACTGAGGTAACAAGTGACAGCTGAGACTCAATAACTACTACAGACATGGGAAAAGAGAACAATATACATACAAAGAAGCCAGGCAGTCTTACACACAATATACACAGTAACCAAGGACATGACAAACAGAATAATCCTACACATTAACATATACCCTTACTGGTCGTTTTATTAGGAACACTGGTATACCTGCAAAATCATACAGATTTCCAATCGGCCAATCATGTAGAAGGAGCATAATCCATAAAATCATGCAGATACTGACCAAGAGCTTCAATTAATGTTCCCATTAAACATCAGAATGTGATCTCAGTGACTTAGATTGTGGCATGGCTGCCAGACAGGCTGATTTGAGTATTTCAGACTATTAAGGCTGATCTGTGATATTTTTTTTAGCAGAATGGTGCGAAAAACAAATCAGTTCTGCAATCAGAAATGTCTTGTTTATGAGAGAGGTCAGAGACCAGATTGGTTTGAGCTGACAAGAATTCTATGGTAACTAAAGTAATCACTCTTTACATCCATGGAGAGCAGAGAAGCATTTAAGAATACATATCATATTGAACCTTGAAGCAGATCAACAGAGGCAGAGGGCTACAACAGCAAAAGACCACGTCGCGTTTCCCTCCTGTCATTCAAGTATTTGTATCACGAATTTGCTTCTGAAAAACTTGGGGCAATTATCTGATACAATCACGTCAACATGGATCACAATCTAAAAGAAGTTTCCAATATTTGTGGACTCTGAGGCTGTACTGTAGACTGCTTCTGAAAAGATTGTGTTGATTAGCAAAGCTTTATGAGTACAATGTCCATGCCCTCCAGAAACAGGACTTCTTCCAAAAACTTCCTTTTTCACACAACTCCCTTCCTTCCATGCTCACACAACTGACCAAGACATTATTGGAGGATTTACTTATAGACATGACATGCTGCTTCTGCAGCTTTTTCTGCTATTCAGCTGCACACACACCTCTTTTTTTATCCACCTTATCCACACAAGTCAAAATAAACCCCTTATCATCTGGTTACAGGGCTATATCGAAGACAGCAGCTCAGGTCAATATTCTGCTCCTATTAGGTCGAGAACAAGTAGGAATCCTCATTGTCAAATATTCAAACACCTCATTAGAAATAGAAATCAGTAGGTTCTGAACTAGCAATCAACTGATAGGGATTTTTCACAGTTCACAGTGCATTTAAAGAGAACAATGACAGTAACCTTACATTGTATTAATTAAGATTAATGCAAATAGGGACAAAATCTTTTTCAATTAGTGTCCAGTCAAATTTACCGGTAAAGCACATTTTAATCAAGAGAAGTTGCCCCAAACTGCCAGACAATAATAAGGCACAACAATCTAAGATCAAAACAGCAGTCAAAATAAACAGACCATTAAAAATTTGATGGTAACTTTAACTATCACCTCACAAACAATTACACACAATAAGGCAGAGGAAAACAAAAAGGGTCTTTAGACGTGATTTAAAAATCTCAGTAGAACGACAAGATCTAATATGGAAAGGGAAATCTTTCCAAAGTCTAGGGGCAACAATCAAGATCAACTCTGATCTTGGAACTACCTGTAGTAGTTGGCTGGATGACCTAAGTGATCTCGGTGCCGAGTAGGGATAGAGGAGGTCACAAATATATTGTGGAGCCATGCAAGGCTTTAAAAACAAACAGCAAGATTTTAAACTCAATTCTGAATCTCAGCAGTTACCAGTGGAGAGAGGCTAGAACAGGTGAAATATGGTACCTTTTCCTAGTTCCAGTTAAAAGTTTAGCTGCAAACCTACATATAAAGAGTTGCAATAGTCAAGGGGAGATGTGATAACTGTATGAGTAACTGTTTCCAAGTCCTTCTGCGAGAGAAAAGATTTGAACATAATGATTGACCTCAACTGGTAGAAACTGACCTTACTACAGCAAAAATTTGTTTGTCAAAGCTTAATGAGGACTGGAAAATAATACCCATGTTCCTGACATTATTATGGATAGTTACTGATAAAGAACCTAACTGAGTGAAGATTTCATCAGCAGAGGTACGGCCAAAGATAATGACCTCTGTTTTCTATTCTTTTAATTCAAAGAATTTCTTGAGCCATCCAGTATTTGACATCACCAAGGCAATATACCAACTTTCTTACAAATGAGGTAGTGTTAGGTCTCACCAGGAGATGCAGCTGAGTATTGTCATAATAACAATGATATGTGATACCATGTTTTTGAAAATTAGACCCCAAGGGGAATAAGTATTAAAGAGCAAAAAAAAGGGTGGCCAATATGGAGCCTAGTGGAACACCTTGTGCGAGAGGAGCTGGTTGAGAGGGGAAAAAAACACTTTTGTTAACTGACATAGTTATACCCTTAAGGTAGTACTCAAACCACTTCAACACGAGGCCCTGAATGTAAACGTCACACTTGAGCCATTTCAGTAGGTCATCTGTGTCAAACGCTGTACTGAGTTCCAGCAAAACTATAATTGCACAAGAAGCTGAGTCTAATGTTAATAAAATTTTATTGGTCAGTATTGACTGGTCATGGTGACAGGAAAACTGGGAATAATGAACTCTTGCTAGACAGACAAATTCTGTACACAGGTATGTCATCTAACAGTGCTTATAGAAGTTTCTGAATTACTGCTACTAGTGTTATTTTTTAAAAGAACATAGTAGAACAAGAGAGCAATTTGAACAATTTGGACAAGACTCTTGTAGCCCACTCTTGTAGTAGTCACAGTTTTAAAGCTGAAATGTTTTGATAGCTCTCGGTTCATGGCAAAATTGATGTTGCACATATTAACAAAATCAACAGAAGTTCACTTAACGGTCAATGCTAAGTAAAATCACAGTGTTATTTTGGCGATAGGGAGCATATTCTTTGTTATTTCCCAACACTTTTGAGGGAAATGTTAATATTCTTAACAGTTATATCAAGTTTTCACTGTCACTGTGCCTTTACATTGTCTGTATTGACAATGATGGCTATGTGGTGGCTAAACAATTAGAATAATTTATTAGGTACCTTAAGCTCTGCGTCCATACATCCCAGTTCCCTTGCAACAGTATTCTCATGATTTAACCCTTCAACATATTGTGTGCCTTTCAATGACAAAAGGACTACTTTTTTATTACTACTAATTTTATTTGTAAGTTAGCCTACTCACGTTCCATCCTCGTTGCTGCGGTAAAACACAAGGAAAGGGTCCGACTTGCCAAAGAAATCCTTCTTGTCCAGCTTGTTGCCACAAAATTGCATCATTACAGATTCCTGTAGAACAGAGATACCACCACTGTAACATTAGCGGACAACAATTAAGCATTTGGCAACCAGATGTTTGTGAGCTGATGATACTGTATGACTGCAAAATGGTCTTTTATATTTGCATAACAGTAGCCAGGTGGCAAAACTAAGGAGACAAAGAGATGAGAAATCCTTTTGACAAGCATACTTGTGAGGGCAGAGAGACTGGCATGTGCACACCCCTTCCTTACTGTCATGGTGTCATCAGTTAATGGTAAATTACATGTAGTGAATGTATTGAAATCTACAAATGTATAATCTACAGCAGAGACTCATGGCCCAAGAGAATCTAGTTTTGTCAGCCTGTTGTTGCCTTTGCAGATTTGAGGCATATATTTGCATTACTGAAATCAGAATCCAGGGACGAGGTTAAGGCTTAGGAAACAGCACACACAAACACTTTGTTTGTAACAAACAATGGAGGACATAGTAACATGACAGAGATTTTGACTTAAATAGAAGAAGCCATTATTTGTTGCATATAGATTACTCTAAAGAGAATTTAATTGTATTTTTTTGCATATCCCAGTTTGGTTGGAAGCTGGGGTTAGAGTGCAGAGTCAGCCATAATGCAGCACACCTGCAGCAGAGAGGTTTAAGGGGTTAAAGGCCTCGGTTAAAAGCCCTACAGTGGCAGCTTGGCAGTGCTGGGGCTGGAACCTCCAACCTTCTAATCAGTATCTGATCTGTGCCTTTACCCTCTGAGGCATTACTGTCCAGGGATAAGCCAAAGGGAAATACTCAAGAGTGCCATGCTGAACAATGGCAAAGACATGATCCTGCATAACACAACACACAGGATGACTTACTCTGCAGTTGTTCAGTTCCTCAGCCTTCACGATAATGGTGCCACATTTCTTCCCAGGAATGCCCCTGTTGGTGGAAAGAGAAACCTTTCAATTATCAGTCACAGTAATACATATAGGTCCACTTAGTCCACTTTAGGATAGTTTTTTGTTTAACTGTTTATCAAAAATTAATATGAACCATGAATCTTTACTGAAGTGATGTTGAATAATAACTCGTGGTCAGTCATTGCTTCTGTTGCATTCTATGTGACAGGTGTTTCGTCTCATTAGTGAGTATGCTGTATATAGCACTCTAACTGTATACGCAGGCAGCAAAGCCTTGTATGTTAACCTGTGTGTGAACTTTTTTTTACCTTTACAACTGTACACTGGATTTAGATCCCCTCGGAAATTCTAAAGAACCGTTTGAAGATTTGTTTTCTCCTGAGATTATTTTTCAACCTTTCACAACACCCAAATGGGAGGCTATGCCCTAAGCTCTGAGAAGGCTACACCCTCCACTGTGGGGGTTTTAAAGCTTTTCCTTCTGAATCTTCTTAGAAAATTTGAAAGTAAAATTGTCATTTGTGTCACTGATAGAAACGAAAACAAGCAGCAATATTTTCATTCGTCTTCATCATGATCTGCTTTATCCTGGTGAGGATCATGGTGAATCTGCTGCCTATACTGGAAACACTGGGTGTGAAGTGGGAATACACCCTGCATGGAACGCCCATCTATTGTAGGGCACCACACACATACACACAAATTCACACTCATTCATACCTAGGGCAATTTAGCATAGCCAATTCACCTATTATCATGTTTTCAGAAGGAAACTGGAGATCTCAGAGTAAACCGATGTGGACATGGTGCGAACATGCGATGCTCCACACAGAGTAATTAATAATCACTAATACTAAATGTAATGTTAATATAACTCATAGAAGCCTGGCTTATACTGTAATTATAGGTAAATGTGCAAAATTTTTCTATTCAAAATAAATTCACCACAAACATCTTACAAGCACACTGTCAGTCTGCTTAGAGTATTTAGAAAGACCCATCAAAGTAATCCAGGTTGGAACAATTCTACAAAAAGCTGCCATGACCCTTCAAAGTTCCCTCCACAGACTGGATTATATAATGGAGACCCTGCTGTTAGTGTTCCTCACATCTCAAGTTCTTTGTTCTAGCTTCAGTTTGCTATGGTTTTTAGTTGTGTTTCATACCTTCCAGCTTTTTTTCTTTATTTATGTTGTTGTTTTCCAAGTATGAATGTTTCATGGAAAACTACTAAATTTCAAACAGCTTAGTTATTCTGGTTCTAGCTAGCTACAGAAATAAAAACATACATTATGTCAGCAGTGCAGTTAAACCTTTGGATCCTTCTAGGTATGTAAAAGGACTCCCAGCGTCAAAAGCCACAACCAGCTCTGTTCAGCACTCAGTGGGAAGCAGGGAGTTCAGCAGGAAGTCTGGTTAGACAAGTAAAGTAACAGTGCTTTTTTCTTTTCTCTCTTTATGTACACCGAGAAAACAGACTGTTGAATACCCCTGCTGTCAGCTGTGTACCCAGCCTATGCTTCAGTATTATTGTACCTTCGCCTTGAGTCTTAGTCTGTAACAGACTACAACTGAACATTTACAACTTTTAATAAATCCTGGTTTTTATTAGTTGTGGCATTAAATAGCCCATCTAAAACCCCTGCTGTGACTGAAATGTGTATTTTTGCATATAATTCCTGAGAAAGCAAACACTGAGCTGAGATCCAGAACAGTTCCCTTGAGCTTTATTCCTTAGAGTTCCATATTTGTGCATCCTGCACAGACACAAATATAAAGTTTAATAAACTCTCACTCTTATACTGCCTGCTGTTTATTTTTCTCAAGGTAAGAAGCTGTGTCAGAGGCACGACTGGGACAGTGGCCAATAAAATAAAGATTATTTCTTTTGAGACTGTTCACACATTGATGCTAAATAAGTGTCATGAGCAAGCAGTTTCCAGTGAAATGCTTTGACCAAAAAAAAAAAAAAAAATTGTAATAAAAAAGGCATAACTTGAAAAGCATTTAAGATATCTGGTAACACTTTATAATAAAGGTAGTACATTAGACCTGCATGAGGTTTTGCTTCATAATTAACTACTGGTGAACAAATCAGGTAACAGAAATGAGGTATATTTAGAATCTTGATCACACTCTTCAAAAACTTGTACACCATTTATTTACTGTTGATACTAGATTCTGTCAAGTTCACTGTCAATGTCCTGCAGAGAGTTTTTTCCCCCTTAAATTAGTATGCAGCAGCACACAATTCTATGATGCTGTCTGGTTCACTATTTTATAAACTGTTAGACATGCAGGTGTCATTGGAAAGGGAGTTACTGTCTAGACCCCAAGCCTGATCAGCTTGTACTAAAAGCTAGGTCCACCAGTCCACCAGTCTGTAATGTGCGCCAGGATGCTGTACAGACATAAGCACTATTCATATAATTGAAATGAATGAGCACACGTCTGGATGTGAATTTGTGTATGCAATGCTACAATCAAATAACGAACAGCTCAGCATTATGGTATTGTGGAAGGTTAGATCTGAGCTCAGGGTATATTGTGGGATTCACATTCACCAGCTGTTGAAGAAATCAATAAACGTCAGCTCCAAAAATGTCACCAACCGACTTAAGCAGAGATGATTGCTTTAGGTAAGGATACAAGGGAGGCAGCATTGAAATGTTTCTGTATTAAATGTAGAAATGGATCTGTATTATTAATCACGGTACAACTCTAGTGAAGCTGACCTTCTATGGACTCCTACGGCAGTAAGCTTGCTATAATAATGGCTATCACTTGTTATAAGTGGACACATTTGTGCAGAAAATGAATGCAGTTGCACTTTATATGTTCATTCATGACTTTGGCATCCATTCCAATACTTCAGCCTCTGGACTGTACAGCCTCTTCAGCCTATAGTGACTCTGTAACTATAGAGATAATTGATTTGGGGATAAATTCCAAATCTTCATAATGTCACTATAGAATATGACTTCAAAAGTAATGGAATAGGCAAATACAAACATTAACATATCGTGCGTGGTTGTCGAAATGATTTTCACTATTTTAAAAAGGTCATCATAATATTTATGTATTCTGCCACAAATGTTTTACAGTAAACAGGATTTTCTTGTCTAACTAAGTCTATTAAAATATGTGACATGTAAATATTTTTGGAACAAATGAGTCTTTGCTTTTAATATAATAATGGGTCTAAATAAATATGTAATTTATGACAAACTTTTGTTGCACATTATTATTAAAATTATGTATCCATATCCATGGCATTCTCTTAATCATGTAGTGTCTGATATGCCATTATGACACTATGAAGTGTACATATATGGTGAAACCATTTGGGATTCAACTAATGCATGCAAAAAAAACAAATAAATGAAGCATTATAATTTATGGTATTTCCTCAAAACTTTTTTAAAAAGTGCCAATTTATAATTTCCATAGTTAATGTGGAAGCATACTGTAGAGCTACTGCTAACAGAGGTATAAAATTAGGCTTATTCAAATTCTAAATCTTTTAAGGAATTATAATTCCAATGTAATTCTTTCAAATTGAACAGGCTTTAGTAATAACAATAAATGGCAATTTCCTCTTATTCTTCAATCCATTTCATGCTATCTGCTGTATGTTTCAATAACGATGACTGACGGCATAAATATTTCAATAATCAGCTGGCAATGTGATCTGACAGCCATCAGCTTTGACCTCTTTCCTCTTTACTTAGACCTTTCATATGGATGATACAATCTGTATCAGAATTGGCGGTAATACATCCTAATTATATCAGCGTGCATTCCATCACCCACAAAAAAGTCCACGCATTAGAATAAACTGTGTAATCATGCAAAATCGCAGGTCCAGGTGATGAATCACAGATGTCACAATGTGCTATTTTAGGCTGAGTTTAATTAAAGTCTTGAAAAAAAATCTTAATTATACAGTGAGTTCACGTTTAATACTGGAATCTCTCTTATTCCTCTAAATAGCTGTGCGCAAATGCAGACTGCAAAAAAGCATCATATACTAGCATATTTCCTCACAGCGACTACTCTCCCACTCCTTCCTGACCACCTCTCACCTACACACCCCCAGTGAACACACTCCTTTTCAGATTTCAGATACTCTGCTAAGGAGATAAAAAGTGAAGTTTGACAATAAAGAAGCAGAGTCACGCTCAGTGTCTCATGTTTCTCAATGTTTCATGGCACTGAAGAGCAAGCCAACAGGTGGAAGACTAAACTGTTGCACCACATCCGTCAAAGAAATCTGCCGAGCGTTCAAGCATTCATAACCTATCCTGGGAAGCAAGAGGACGACAGTGAGAGGGAACAAGCAAATCTCAGGTCTCCATGACAACCCCAACCATTAAGCTGGGCAAAGAACCCCAGCAGAGATAATGAATATATTTCTGCATGACTATATTTCTGCACCAGTGCCTCCTGGACATGGTATCATCCATATTTCACTGATATAACGCCGTCACCTAAAAAAAGGTAGGACTCAAAGCAAAGACTGCTGTTGGAAGACCATGTGTGTGAACAACGGGTTATAAAAGCCATGAATAACTTATTTTAATACTAGTGTGCCTGTGAGAGTGTAAATCACAGGAGTGTAAAAGTGAGAGGAATCCTTGTAGACTGTTTTTGTCATTATTTCTTCATATAATCTCAAGTTTTTAAGCAATTTTACTTATATGATTATCCATATTCATATCATTTTCAGCTTTCCACTACTATTTCAACTTTTAAACCTGGGGGTAGGTCTTGTGCATGGTACCAAATTGCACTAATGAAAACTTGATTCTGGTTCTCAAAGATGGAAACTCCATTAATGTTACTGCTAATGTTAATGCTACTACAGTAAAGGAAGACATTTTCTGAACCGAACAGATAAGTGACATTACTGCAAGACACACCAAGGAGCATATATTTGTGAACAGGTTGATAAACTTCCGCTCTTTTCATATGGTACACGTGAGGTAAACAGAATTGAGGTTTTCTTTTAAACAGGCCATAATCACCATTACCATCCGCTGACACAGAGATGTGCGTTCTCGCAGCACATAAACACACACACAGAGACACCTTCACACCTCCCATTGAATTCCTCTCTACACTGTGAAACTACCTTCCTGAAAGTCCTAATCAAGACACATGAATTTACAATCAGCATCCTGACAGAAGAAGCTAATTAAGTACCGGCTACACTGCAGCGGAACAGCTGCTTTTCTGATCATCTCACGTTCAATTATCTCACCCCAACCCCCCCATCAGTACGGATTCGAATGAAATAACAATTATCATTAAAAGCAATCTAGATGCTCAGTTCAAGTCCCTCTTCCTTTTTCATTCCATCTTCTCGCTCTGTCTGTTTCAAAGATAGCTGCTCAATAGGTGACCTTTACATCTGCACAAAAGCTCATTGCAGTGTATTGGCTAACTAATTAAGCCTGATTTTTTTTCCTCACTGAGATTTATTCTGCCACAGCAGTACTGCCATTCATCCACACGCACGTCTTACCTGTGCCCCCACTTAAGCCGCAAGACTGGATTCACAAAGCAGAGAATGTGGATATGATATCTGAAGTGTAAATTAGAGCTGGTGTGTTCTAGCAGAAGTGCGCAACTCCCCGCTATGAAAAGGAGCGTCATGCTTAACTGTTTGAATGGGTGATATGAAATATACCCTAATGGAGTTTACACATGACAATACTTCAGATAAAGAAAGAAAGAGCAGGTTGGAAGTTGAGCAGCCTAACAAGACTGGGAAGAAAAATGACTATGAAGTGACGTGAATGGAGTAAATCAGTGAGGCGGAGAAACTGGATTAGCTCACAAATAAAAGCCAATTATTTCAATGCTTCTTTTTTTTCTAAACACCTCATTTTCCCCAGCTAAATTTGTTGCTTCTTGGTGTTCCTCTAGGTAGGTTTTTAAAAAAGGTTTTACAAAAAAAAGGGTTTCCCTACTCTGTGTCAATGGAAATGACATAACAGATACACACACTGGTGTGTTCTGCAGCGTGGAGAACCTTTACTCCAACATGCAAAAAATAGAAATGCTCTAAATACTTACAAACACAGACACATAAATCCCGAGGAATTATACCCTACACACACACACACACACACACACACACACACACACACAAAATTGTATTCCTCTCTCTCTCTCTCTCTCTCCTGCCATCCACTGACAGGGCTTAAAATAGCACCATGGAAACATGCTGTGAGACTTCTCCTTCTGTTTTTTCCCTCCTTACATAGAGACTCCCGAATGCAGGCTGGTGTGCTGATTATACTGTATAATTATCTGTAATTAACAGTCATTAGGGTTGTTAAAGGTGCCCCCCATCAGGGTGGAGGTGCAGGTGCACAGGCTTGCCATAGTTTCACCATTCTCAGAAACATTCCCCTTAACTACTGTAACTTTCGGGAGACAAATGCAGTTCCATAAGCTATATAAGCACACACGCATGCAAAGAAAGTGTGACCAAAATTGGATTTATAGCTACATAAATTTCCCTTTAGCCCCAATGTAGTCACTTGGCATCTGAAATGTGCTTCGCTAGGTTTGTACTGGCGTTATTAAGCTAACAAGTAAGAAACATTTATAGCTGCAAATTTACCTAAACTAAAATCAACAAAAATGAACAGAAAACAATTTTTTTGCTGAACTATTCGTTGTGCATACTTAGATGAAGGAAATATAAATAAAAACATATTATTCTATTACATGGCAGTACAAGAAGAACAAGAGCTCGGGAGTTTAAAACAAAAATGCTTGTTCTTTTTCAAAACAGTTTACAGCTTTTAAACTCTGTCAGCTTCTGGAATACAGGGAATAAAAGGTTTTGCTCGCTAAAGGGATATTATGTGAGGCTCAGCTGTGGAAGTGCTTTCTTCAATGAGATTTTACCACAGTCAGCTATAATAGTGTGCAGCTGGCCAGGCGACAGATCACTTAGCAAATAGCCTGAGCATATACCACAGTATGGGGAGTGTGGCCTCGGTCCAAACTGCTTATTGATTTAGTGAAGCCGGGCCAGTGGTGATGAGCAGTCTGAAACTCTTGGTTGAAAATGGCAAAGCTATTTTTAGCAACCAGTTTGCTAAAAAGTCACCTTTAATGGGGGTATAATCTATCTGTTTCTACTCTGGTATATTTGCACTTTACTCAAGTGGTATTGAAACTGAATACTTGTACTCTTACTAAAGTTAATTTACAATGAAATATACCATAAGTTTTTTCTATCATTTGTCTTTATTTGTCACATTCTTCTTTTCGCATATCCTAGCTTCGTAGGAAGCTGCGGTCAGAGTGCAGGGTCAGCCATGATACAGTGCTGCTGGAGCCGAGAGGGTAAAGTTCTTTGCTCAAGAGCCCTACAGTGGCAGCGTGTTTCTGATCAGTAACTCCAAGCCTTAATCATCGAGTCACCTCTCTTTTGCTCAGCTTTTATGCCAATTAGTGGTGCTTTTGCTTTTTTTTTGCTTTGTTTTTCTTTTTTTAAGACATCCAATCAAATTCACATCAATGCCAAATAAAACCGTGCATAACTATGATAATGGGCCCTTTTGACAAAAGAAACCAGAAGGTAAAATCATTACCAAATGATTTAATGATTTTTAATAAGTCTTGCAGTAAACTGTTTATCACCTTCAATCACAATGGAACAATCTTTCAACTCTGAACTGAAAACTTTCCCTAAACTTTGGAGAATGTGTTCAGAGTTGAATGCTCAGTGTTGCAGTGGTTAGCACTGTCATGGTAGCTGACTGGGGCCTTCCTGTGTGGAGTTCGCATGTTCTCCCCATTCCTGCGTGGGTTTTCTCTGGGCACTTCGGTTTCCCCTCAAAGTCTAAAGACATGCATATTAGGTCATCTGGCTACTCTGAATTGCCCACAGGTATGCATGGTTGTTTGTCTCTGTGTTAGCCCTGCAATAGATTGGCGATGTGCCCCGGATGTACCCCACTTCTCACCCGAAGTCAGCTGGGACTGGCTCCAGATTCCCCACAACCCTGATGGATAAGTGGTGTATATATAATAGATGGATGAATGAATGAATGTCTGGATTGTTACATTTTTGATCAGTTAAAATGATTTACTTTTACTTTTGGATACTTGACTAAGTTTCTTTCTGACTTTCACTCAAGTAGGCTTTTCGCTGAATTCTTCTTCTTTTAATTGAGTTATAGTTTGTCACAGTACCTGAACGTTTAATTAGGTGCAGTTTCTTAAGAAAGAAAACTAACTTAATTAACGACAGCCTATATGTAGGCCTTTGTTATATTGCTGGACATCTTGTAAATGAATACAATATGATTATCATATTCGATGGCAAAAAAGACGTGCATTATCTTTGACATTATGACTGCACTTGGCTAAATAGCTGTAAGCTTGAAAACTCATTAACCATAATTGTAAATTTTCATTTTCTTTAAGGTTATCATCCTGTCAACAATTAAAGGAAAAATGATTATAATCTATGTACAGCCTCTTGGCGTAGCAGACTACAGCAGCTTATAGGCCAGAGGAAGCAATGTGCATGGAAGCAGAGAAGGGGCAAGCGGGCTGTCCTGTTAGCTAAGCTAATTTTAGGGTTTGGGTTAGTGTTAGTAATAATAATGTTATTATTTTAGAGTTGTCATGATCTGTCTCTTGCTGCATGCACAGCGTGCTCTGTGAACTCGGCTGCGCACAGCATGCTCCCGATTATCTTCGTCATGCCCGGCGTGGCAACACACACTTCCGCATTATGTTGCGAACTACTACTAAGGACTACAGATCCCAGTTTGCTCCCAGCCAAGATGGCCGACACACACGCCTGGGCTGGGTGTAACGTGACTGTCAATTGGATGCAGGTGCAGGTGCATCCAATTCATGCACACAATCACACAGAGTTTAAAGGACCCTTAGTTTCACAGTGACTATGCGAAGCATTAGTTTTTTCATGCCCTTGTGTTCTCGCTACTGCCAAGCCTTTGATTTTGTATTTGCTATTTTTCATGTGTAAATAAACATATAGCTTGCATTCACTGCTATGTCCTACCTGCGCATGTGTCCAGCCACACCCCGCTCCCATGACTAGGGATAGTGTTTCCTAATGTTATTGTTACTTTATTTTATTCATTGTATTATTGTTTTGGATCTTACTTTCTATTTTCGTATTGCTACCTATACCAGGACCCGAGAACCTCATTTTGTTCCCTTCAACATGTTTTGGACAATAAAACATCCTTTATCCTTTACGTTTGCGTTCTCTTTTTCTTCTGGCTTCTCTGTGCTGTGCGGTTACACTCATGCACTAGTGAGGATTTGCTTCCTCTGTGATAAATGAGAAGAGTCTGTTTTTGTGCTGGTTTTCATATCAGCATGTAATAGACAGGAAAGAGAATTGCATTCTGTTGTATATTTCCTTAATAGAAAGAGCATATACAGAACACGTACAGTGGTTTTTTTTTTTTCTTTTCTTTTTCCGAAGATAGGTAAAGAGACAGGACCCAGACTGAGTGACAAATATATTAAAAGAAGATTTTTAATTACAACTAATTCCTAAGTCTGAATGGTCTTTTCAAGATAGCAGAGCTTTCCTGAACACACTGCATGTTAAGCTGATCTGAAACTTCCAATTACAGTCCTACAGTGGATATAAAAAATTCTCCCGGGGGGGGGGGGGGGGGGGGGGGGGGGGGGGGGGGGGGGGGGGGGGGGGGGGGGGGGGGGGGGGGGGGGGG
>JAQQZR010000004.1:11612263-11623428 GCA_030068235.1 Notoglanidium macrostoma
ACAGTCCATCATTACTTTAAGACATGAAGTGTCTTTTAAGTAATAAAAATAAAGAAAAAACATTGAATTAGAAGGTGCGTCCAAATTTTTGACTGGTAGTGAAGGTATCACAAAAGTGTATCAGGTTTAAAGTGGCAGTAGAAGTGGCTATTGAAAACAATGGGCCCATAGCACATTTTTACTTTTGCAACTTCAAACTTGTACTGTTTCTCTAAACAGGCAGTTTGGTGCACAGCATCACCGCAATTGCTGCACTTTGTTCGACTTATTATGCCAAAATGTATGCAGTAAATGGATTTGCTATAAGACTTTTACGCAGATGAGTAAAGAGGTCGAACAATTCCATGTGTTAATGAAGTTTCCTCAGAAGCAGTGCTACAGGCATTGTGTATGTCTGAAAGAATACAGTACAGCTAGTTGAAGCGGATGGGCTTCGCTCCCATCACTGAGCTGTTTACAGCTATTTATAAAGCTCGGCATTAATATTGACACTCCTCCATTCCCATGAGCACTACCAATTACTGTTAGAAGCTCCACCGACAAATTCACTAAAAAAAAGCAACACCAGAATCTCTCTTTCTTGTAAATAGAAGAATAAATACATACTTTTCTCCTCTATCCCTATGGAAAAATCCTTTAATTTTCACCTGCTTCTGACAGCACAGTAACTCACGTTAACACATCCAGTAATGAATGCAGCCTGTATTGAAATCCCTGAGAGCTTAGTGACTGGATGTAGTGGGTTTGTCTCTACCAGTTGGACTTGCAAGGGTGCTATTGATTTTTTGTGTGTTTGTGTGTGTTTATTGCCCGGAACGATGACAATGAAAGTAAGTGAAGTGCTAAGAAAAGCGTCTATCTAATTTGTGGGATCATTTGGGGAAAGCTGTTTGTAGTCATGGGACTTGAGTGAGCAAGTAGAGTCTCTGGGAATGGTTTCAATTACTCCTCAGTGTTATCTGTGTATGTGTCTGTGCCTCCTGGGGTAAACACTACTTGCACAGATGCACAGGAGCGATCTTTCAGAATCGTCACTGAGCTCGAGGATTGGAGAATGATTTAGATCTGTGCGAGAGGAGAGAGGAGTTAATTCGGGCTGACACAACATGTGCTCAGTTGCATAGATGGAGTAGATGGATTGACAGTTCCTCTTGTAAAGCTTAACAAAACTCTGTCAAGAGTGGATGGATTACAATATACTTAACAGAATAATTTCTCAAGGAAATGTACATGTATTTCAATATGTAACTGGAATTAATGCATTAAAATATACTGCATGAAAGAGTGTGTACCCTGAGCAGACATACTGAATCATCAATCTGAGTGAGTCTTTTTGTTAAGTTGGTATCAAGACAATCAGAGGCAGCTTGTTTGTATTCATGACACAGGCATCTTGGGGTTCAATTGAATTTTCATACCAAAGTTTGAGAGTTAATCCTTAATTTGTGCCTCCATCCCGAACAACGCAGTGTCTGTGTGGGCCCAAGACTGCTATATTTGCATTACTAAATTGTTCATACAGATGTTTATGGTACCTTCATTTGTTTGGAAATTGCTCTGAAGGAGGAACTAGACTTGTGGATGTCCACCAGGTGTTGGAATGGTATCAAGGGTAAAAGGGCACTCGATCTAAATGTAGGCCCATTTATGGCCAAATCCTACTCATAACAATTGGCCAATCATAAGTTTCTGAAAGTCATGACATCAATTTCTGGAAACTTCCAGACTGTATAAAGAGACAGCTTCCATACAAAACATACAAAGTCTAGATTAACTGGCAAACATATGGTGTAAGAGGAAATTTGTGTAAATTACAACATTCAAATTGGAACTTTAAATGCTGTGTGTGACTGATGGTGTCATTTGAATTATTGTCTGCTGCTCTAGGACTAAAATTGGATTTGTTCTTGGGGTGAAAATACAATAGTACAAGATAGTTAGTGGGATTTGAAGGACTTCAAGAGTTGCTCTTAATCACAAGAGCTTTCCTTCATATTTAATACTGCTGCTTATTCACTAACCACTGCAACAATTGACCTTGTGTTTTCGAATATCTGCCATCGATTTGTCTCACTGGATGATTTAGTTTCTCCACAGGAGGTTTTGAAAAGCCTCACTTTTCAACCAGTGCATATTGAAGAATTATACAGTCAAGGGAAACGACAGAGAGAAAAAGCACAGCCACAAACAGAGCATTAAGAGATCCATACATATTTCTTTGAAGTCAATAAGCCACATCTACAGAGGTCAACGCTGAATGATCTTGTATTGCATCATGTTATATTTGCCAGGACATGACACAACAAAGAAACACAGACGCACGGGCAAAAGGGATGCTCTCAAATTACCAGACAAACCTGGGTCATGACTGTTATAAATTACCATGGGGAAAACAATGTCAGTAAAATGTGGAATCATGCTGTTATTTACATAAATGCATTTTTGCTGGAAATTAGAAAAACCCACTTCTACCACAATACCAGGAACAGATACATAGATATTTGTGAGTAAGTGTACGTGTGCATTTTTATATACACAGACAGAACAGACAGTATGGAAAACAGAAGTCTGTACACTGTTTACAGATTAACAGATCTCGACTGGAATTTCAAATTTTATAATTTCAGTGAGCCATCTGCTGAGAGGTCTGCTAAAAGTGCTCTGGTTATATATAACCTTATTCTACGACATGTGAAATAAGCTAGGTCTTAGGCCCATCAGATGTATAGCTGCACATAATTCTGGCACTTACAGACTTTCTAAGAGAATTCAGGTAGGAGCTAATGATATGTACTTTGTCAGTGGTAGAAATATTCCAATGCTATACTATACTCTGGCCCTTCCCAATGTAAGTGGGATAATATAACTTACAGCAGGTTATGGCTGCAAAACTGATGTGATGATTGTGATATAAAATTCAGCATCGGTTTTCTTAACAATTGTGCTATTTTAAGGGTAGGTCTGGCCTTTTAGGTCAGAATGGTATCTATCGCACTCAGAAAAGTAATTCTCTAATTTTTTGTAATGATAATCATAATCTTATGGCAGGCCTAGTTAATTATTGACAATCCAGGACTAGGGCCATGCAGCAGGCAAGCAGGTTAAACTGGCCTTCTGCTAGCTGCCTGGAGGCATCACCCAGGATCCACTCTATTGAGACTGTGTCTGTTCTCTGAGTTAAACAGAAACATAGAAAAGAAATTCAGAATCTAAATGGTGTCAGACTAAACTGGTAGTCTTCCAAAATTGCCTGGAAAAAAAACCCCTGCTTAACAGAAAGCCTCTTAGTGCTGCTAGAGCAGTATAAATCACTAGATCATCTCTCCAGTCAAATAGAAGACAAAAATGTAGATACCTATTTAGTACAGCAGCAAAGCTAACTAGGTATGAGACAGCAACAGAAGCACAGACACTAACAGTATCATATTCATTAACAAAATATGTATAAAGTCCAGAGTATAAATGTAACTTCAGACAATTTGACACATAAGCTAAACTGATACTCATAGAGACCATTATTATCGTATCAGTGGAGAATCCTTTAATCTAATTCCACATACTGAATTAACCTCAAAATCATCAACCTTTGTATTATATACAGTTCCCGACAAAAGTTTGGACACATCTTTGAATTCAGTGTTTTTTCTTTAATTTTATTACTTAAAAGACACTTCATGTCTTAAAGTAATGATGGACTGTTGTTTCTCTTTTATTATTTGAGTGTTTCTTGATATACTGTAATATGGATGACTACAGTTGTAGAATTGGGCTATTCATTGTATACCAACACTACCTGAAGGAATATAATATAGAAAGAAAATATAACCAGAGGGGAGCAAACCATATTTAGAAATGATAAACTCCTCCCATATGATAAATTATGTGCCTAAATCTTTCAAACTTGTGGTTATCAATCCATTGATTAAGAAACCTGGCCTTGAATGTTTGATTGCTCTCCAATATTAAATTTCCCCTTTGTCTCCAAATCCTACAAAAGGTTGCAGCTGTGCAATGTTGAACATTTTAAATCATGATTTAGACCTCATCACAGTATTTAATCAGCAATGGATAAAGTAGTAAATGACCCATTATTGGCCTCTGACCATTATTTGTAAATATTAATAGTGACTTTTCTAAGCACATAAAACTAAAGTTTAGTGTTCCATAAGGTTCTCCTTCAGGGCCACTGTTTTTTCCCTATCTTGTATATGCTACCTCTGTAAAAAGTATAACTATGGTTTAAGCATTCACTGCTATGCTGATGACACACAGTTATATGCTTCAGCCACACAAGATGACGGATACCATCGTAATAAAACCGAGAAATGTGTAAAGGACATTAGACAGTGCATGCTCACCAACTTCCTTCTATTTAATTCCAACAAGACAGAAATACTACCTTCAGGCCTTTCAGTTACATTATGTACTGCAGAGGAAACCCTTGGTGTGAATACTGACTCTAGTCTTTCATTTAAAGATTAAGTAGATAGTATTATTAGGATAAACTTTTTCCATGTCAAAAACATTGTTACACTATGAAATATTTCATTCCATGATGTAGAATAGATAGTTGCATGCTTTCATTACCTCTTCTATTCTAATTAAATGCTGTCTGAATGTGTGCATAAACAAGCTTCAGTTGGCCAGAACATAACAACTTAGAACCAGAAACAAGAAAGTTACACATTTTATTCTTACATGAACTTCATAAAGAACTAAATACTCTTTCCCCACAGTAACTTTTATTCTATTATAATTTGCCTCAAGCAAAAGGTGCAGATTCTTTAGAAACTACAGCAGGGGGCATGGCTTTTTCATACAAAGACCATCTGCTATGGAACAGCCTTCCATTTAGTGCTCAGGACTCAACAACAGTCTCAAACTAAAGCACGGTTTGTTTCATTAGGCATTTTGTTAAATAGCTCTTTTGTTTTAGATAAAGGTGCAGATGTAGAGATACTTGGGCAGAGAGACTGAGTAAACGGGAATGTGATGCCTGTACCACAGCCTGACAGACTTTTTCTAATATGGCCATTATTAAACTCAGGAGCTGTCTGATTCTTCCTATTGCTCTACTCCTGCATTGCTTCACTGCGTCATGCTCATTACAGGATTTATATTATGATCAAATTCTGTAACTCTTCAACACATTTAGTCCTGTTTGCCTTTAGTGTATATGACTGTTTATTGTATTTAACATAATATTGCAGGTTTGCTCACATCAAGATAGTTAGATAGGAGCTACTTTCTCCCAATTTCTCTCAAGGACCCAACATTGTTCTTTTGCACACATTTTTATGATGATATCCATCTCAATATCTAACCAATCAATACCATGTAAGCTTATGTTACTTGATGTTTAGTGATTTAATACAACAATATTATCATCCAGTATTTCAATGTAAACCTCCCTTGCAGGGTTCTAGACTATTTACTTAGGTCATAGACATTCAGTGCTCTACCTCTACATGCAGTCACAGGCCCTCCGTGTTGCAGGTACACACATGTATACTGATTAAATATTCATGAATTTCCCGGCCCATTCTTGGCAATAAATATTGCACATGGTACAGTCATGAACACATCCTCACTTTACAAGTCACTGATATAGTCACTAGTGTATTATGCTAATTCAGTAAGCAGCTATGTTTACTGACAAGGTAAATAAACTTGTCCGGGTCACTGCAAACTGAAAAAGGCTCGCCAGATGACTTCTGAGTTCAGCTTTTAGGAACTGAAAAAAAAAAGGCTTCAGTGTTAGGACACACACACACACACACACACACACACACACAAACACACATATATATATATATTGTGGAAGTGTAAGATTGTCCAGAGAAGAAGCAATGCCACATTTTAATTAGGCAGAAACTTAGCTCAGTTTCTATCACAAAACTGCATAATAACGATCTCTCATTGCCCTGACACTTGTAGCCCACATTGTCAATTGTCAAAGCACTTGCAACAATACAATAAAGATGACAGAAATCATCCACTTTCAATGAGAGCGGAGTTTTAGAGCATCAGGAGGCAGAGCAGTGAGAGTGACCTGAAAAAGTTTAGCAGAGTTTAAACTTCATGCATATGAAAAGTGAAATAATATGGTGACTATCAGTGGGAGTGTACAGTAAAACATCCTTGTTTTTTGATTTGAGATATTTGTCCCTACTCACAGGTTCTCAAGTGCTGTGCTGCTACAGGCTTGATGTGTTTGATTTACAAAAAACAGAACAGAGCACTTGTTTTTTTTAACCATTTTATTTGGGTATATCAAATACTTTCAATTTGATAGAAAGGAGGCAGAAAAGAAACAAAGCATTGTATTTGGCACTATTGCATTTACACCCAAGCATTTTACATTTAAATTTTTTGCAGAAATATGTCTGATTTATTTGGTTTTGTGAAAACTTTGTATCCAGCTACGTTGCTTGTGAATATGGCCATTGTTACTAGCCTGGTGCTACCAGTGAAACAGTGAACAGTGAACAATCTGAACAAGCAATATGCTAAATTACTCCTGTTGACAGATCAGCATTAAATATAATGTAAAGGTTCTGCAAATATGTTATAATGGTTTACTAGCGAGTCACTCAGACGGACACAGATGAGAGCTTTATTATGGCACTTCGTTTACGGGCAAAGCATTATTGCAGCTTAAAACTGACCAGCAATTAAGAATCAATGCTATACTCACATGTTTGGAAAGATTGGTGCTCTTTGAGTCCACATCGTACCTGCAGAATGAAGGAAAGAAAGAATTTCAGTCGCCACTTAAGCTTTCATATCACGTAACAGCTATAAAATCCAAAGGGACCTCCCTCTAAAACCCTTAACTTTATGCATTACAACCTGAACAATGAAGTCCGAGACAACCAATATGAGCTAATGAGTCGTTTTGTGTTTGTACAGAGAGAAAAAAAGTGTGAAAAGGGAAAAAAGGTATAGGTTGGCCACTTCGTCTTTTTTTAGACAGATCATTAACCAGATGATGATTCATACACGATTATGATCTAAAGAGACAATCTCTGTATACCACGGCTCATCATCTTAAGACACACTTGGCTGACCTCACCGGGCATCGTGATTTCATTTGAAACTACTGCAAGTAATTTCACACTTGAGAACATGGAAATGGCACTCTGTTTTTAGACTGATTCAGTGTGGATACAAGTTAAAAACTAATCTTACATGTTTCAAAAAGCGCTGGTTTTGCAATGATTGTGCAAAACAAAAAATACAATACAGCAAGATTAAAGATGGTAAAAAAAGTGTGTTTGGATGGCATGCCAGGTTTGTAAACTAAGAAATAGAAGCTTATTGTCATTATTTAGACGCTCCACGTTGGTGGTTCTGAGATAAAAGCCTGCGGTTCTCTTTCATCTGCACAGACTCACGTACACTTCTCCGATTGAGATACACAGTGATTTTAGTTTGTTTTTCAGACATTTCTGCCCTTTTCTTTTCTCTACTGTCTTGTATGGTTGCGCTCATGAGTGTGCACAACTGTGCTATGTGTATCCATGTGTATGTGGGCATACAGTACATCACCTACTCGTGCAGCAAAATGGCATATATGTTAGAATTTTTGCTTTCCTATAATTATAATAATCACACTTGTTAGTGTTTTAACAGTAGAAGTGCCACTTCAGTAGTAATGGAAGATGGTTACAGTGGACACATGAGGGTTACGTTGGCAGTTTGGGACAGGGGCTCAAAAGACAAAAAAGGGATCTGGTTGTTTGGACTAGCCCAATCATATTAAATCATATTTCTTCTAAAGGCACTGAGATAGCATACATGCAAGTATATATTCCCCACTTTATTAGGAACACCTACACCCCTGTTCAGTCATGCAATTATCCAATTAGCCAACCATGTGGCAGCAGTGCAATTTAGAAAATCAAGCAGATACAGGTCAAGACCTTCAATGAAGGTTCACATCAAATACCAGATAGAGGAAAAATGTGACCTTCGTGACTTTGACCATGACATGTATGTTGGTGGCAGACAGGCTGTTTTGAGTATGTAAGAATCTGCTGACCTCATGTGATTTTCACACACAACAGTCCCAAGAGATTACATACAGTGGTGCGAAAAACAAAAATATCCATTTACTGACAGTTCTGCAGGTGGAAATGCTTTGCTGATGAGAGAGGTCAGAGGAGATTTTCTAGTCTTCTGGATGGAGTGGATGAAGTGTACAGTTACTCAAATAACTACTGTTTACGAAAACAAAAGCAAACAAAAAAAAAAACATAACACATCTAACCTTGAGCAAAAAAAAAAACCAAATCAAAAAACAAACAACAAATAAAAAACGCATCCGATTCCACTTCTACTCCTACTCCGACTTCACAGGAATCTGAGGCTACAGGGGGCAAAGGTTACCTTAAATGACACAGCTGAAGATTGGAAACATATCGCTTGGTCTTTCGCCAATCTTCAACTATCCAGTTACCGTAGCCTTTCTGTCAGCAAGAAACAGTCGGGCTATTCTCCTCTGACCCCTCTCACCAACAGAACTTTTAATAACGTTTCTTTGTTAAAGAATGATGCATTTTTAATCCACTTATTATTAGGCTTCAATTATAGTATATGCAGCTTCAGCCATACAAGTCCCTGTATAATCTGTTTCTATAGAAACAACAACCTATTAGGGCATTAAATAAAACCTGTGCTTTTGCTGGCAGCCTGTGGTTTAAAGGTTATTATTGGGTATTGTTTGCCACCTGTTCCAGTAATATGTAGTTATGAATTAAGTGCACAATATGCCAACTGTGCACTTCCTGAAACTACGAATTGCATGCTGTGCATTTCCTGTGTCATTTGGCCTTAATGACTAAATGTATTTACATTAACATGATTTGTTTTCATACATTCAACATGATTTTCAAATTGTAATTTTAAAGCCCTGAATAAAATCAAAGCCTGTACACATACCCAGGCTGAGGACTGAACCCAGGTTGCTGGTGTTGAGACCCACTCTGCTACTATACTCTACATTAATTAAGTTAATTTTAATACTACCACCTTTCCTCTCGTCAGAACCAACGTCCTTGTGAGAGTTCATAACGTAATTGGATCATGTTAATAATATGTAAATTGATCACATTCATTCTATATAATTGAAAGTCATTAGAAACTTGTTTAAATTAAATGTTCTCTTCTGACTGACCACATATTCCCTTTTTTCAGGGAATACGCTACCAAGTCTGGTAGTTATCGTACAGTAAAAAATGGGTGGAATTTAAGAATTTAAAGCAAGACTTTAAAAAAAATTGTTGTGCTTTATATGTATAAAAACATAATAAAAATCAGTTTAAAGTATGGCGGCACGGTGGTTAGCACTGTCGGCTCACAGCAAGAAGGTCCTAGAAGGTCCTGCCCAGGGTGTACCCCGCCTCTCGCCCCGTTTCTGCTGAGATTGGCTCCAGCATCCCCCGCGATCCAGACAGATAAAGCGGTATAGATAATGGGTGGATGGATGTTTAAAGTATTGCTAGGCATAAAACCTAAATAAACTATTATTATTTAAGATTTTGGATAACTATTGGCAAAAAAATCATTGTGGAAAAAAAATCATTACAGATTATGAGAAAAATCGGATGTGGTTTAATCCTGTGAAATTAAAGAACATGTACAACTGAAGCTAACTTGTGGACCGTAACACACGTCCAGTGGTGAGGCTAAATGTCAGTGTAGGTCAGCTGCTGCTTGAATAAATTTCTGAGTGCTCTGTGGTAATGAGGCTAAAAAAAGAAGCAGTTTGGAGTCTGGAGTGTGCAAACACATCTCTTATGTTCCATCCTTGCACACACACTTCAATTTATACATATTGCATTTTTGAAGGGACACAGAATGGCACACATTTGTATAGACACACAGATAAAACAACACGCACCACCCAAACTATGGCAAGCTGTTTTAACATTTAATCAGTAGGGCTGACTAGCAGCGATTTAATTTTCAGTAAAAGACATTTGACATGTCAAAATTCTAATTTAAGATTGTTTATTGATATCAATAATTTCTTTTTCACTAGTAAGAATACCAATTGCAGATATCTACAGTTGAATTTCCACATGTCGAAATGGTCATTTTTCATTTCAGATATTGCAATTTCTGATATGTCCAATATATCAACAAACCATTTTGGATACGTTGTCCTAATTTGTATATTCTTTTGGGCTACGTCACCCTAATTGGAATATTCTTTTCCATATGATTGGATATGTGGGCGGGCATAAAGTTCAGCCACTGGTTGACTTTCAAGAGGGCTGAGAGGTCAAACTGCCGTCTCAGTATCTGAAAGTCCTTCTCCCTCCATTTTCCATTATTCAATAAAACAGGCAAGTCAACCAGCCACAGCTTACTGGTACTGTTGTCACCACAGAGCTTTGTGTGAATATGCATATTCTTTTTGACATGTTAAAATGTTAATTTAAGATATCTTAAAACATTTTTGACATCTTACAATTTAATTTTGGAAATGCGCTCCAATTTGCAGTCTTTTTGGATATGTGCCCCAATTAGCAGATTATTTAAATATAGTAACATTTTGACTAGATAGCTTTAATTGGAATTGCTACTAGTCAGAATTACATTATGGGTATGTCGACTGGGAATTCTAACATGTCAAAATTGAATTACTGATATGTACAAATGAATTTGAAAAGAAGTCAGTGGTAAAATTTGACTAGTGATAATTAAGTTACCAATATCTATAATGGACATTTGCACTAATAAGAACTGAATTGATGATATCAACAATTGGCATTTTTACACTAGTTATAACTGAATTGTTATTATCTTTAATTTAAAAAAAAAAAAAAATATATATATATATATATATATATACATATATGCTGCCTGCGGTAGTGTATAAAACAGAGGTGGCGGCGTAGTCGAGCGGGTGAGAACTGATGAAGAGAAGTCTGACCACGCTTTTCATTGTGTCTCTCTCTCTCTCTACAGATTCCCCCTAAGAGGTTGAACCGGGACACCAAGGGACTCCCCGCTGCCACCTCCCTACTCGGAAGAGCCGAGTCACCACAAAGAGTTTTCCCCCCTGCACCAACCTGGAAGCATGACAGCACCTGCCAGCACGTATTGCACTCTTTGAACTTTCACTCTAATACTGACTTGGATATTTTTGCAATCAC
>JAQQZR010000004.1:11627086-11652830 GCA_030068235.1 Notoglanidium macrostoma
GTTACATGTGACCATATACGTCATTGAATTGTATCTAATAATGCATACATTGCTAAAGGCTTTTTCCTAAAACTCTAAAGTTTCTGTATCCCGAGGCTCCTACATTTTAAGCTTCTGTTCATCCATGTCTCAACTTCATTCCACTTTTTAATGTTCCATGTCTGCACCATAAGCCATCTCTGGAACAACAGTCGCCTTTTTGATCTAATTATGTTCCTTAATGTTGTGCATGTTCTTTCACATAAAGGTACAAATTCATAACCTTGAGGGTGCCACATTAGTAATAAGTATTTAACCCTTAATTAATATTTTTCCTAAATGTGTTTGATCTGTGTGTCTGTTCAAGGATTTCTAGCGTCTGGGAATTGGGAATGCACAAACTAAAAAATGAATTAATATAAATGTAACAAAAGTCAAATATCCAAAAATCCAATCTGATAAAAATACCCAATTTTCATATTTGTACTTTCTCACCTATTGCCTGTGCACACCTTGATTTGAAACAAACTCCCTTTGAAATGTACTACTACTTCTCCACAATGGAAGGGTTGATTCAGTGACACAGCAGGCCCAGGCAAAACTGTCGTCTGGAAATCAGGGGCCAAATAGATCTACAGACACGCTGGCATTCAATCAAACCAACAGCAAAACTGCCAGCTAACCTTGACAGCGCATAAAACCCCTGTGGCTAGCTACTGAAACACACTTAGGAAAATTCCGTCCAAGACATTAGGGCTGAGAATCAAATGCAGCCTCACCCAGTGGTGCAAAACACAGTCAAAAAGAAAGAAAGTGACCAAACTACAACCCCTTTGACTAGGTAGCAAGCTCAATCCACCACCCATTGTTAAATAAAACACAGCTCTGTGTATGTGGGGGCAGATTTTTAATCATTTCTAGGAATGCTGCGGTGAACTCAAAAATCGAACACATACACACACACACAAATCCAAACTAAATTTAGAATTAATATTGTGTTAGAAATGCATTAAAGGTCCACTATATAAGATTCAGCAACCTGAAGGCCCCTCACTTACCCCTTCTTTCCAACCTTCTCATTAAACGTAATATCAGGTGCCTGTAACATGCTTCCAAGTACTTACATTAATGACAACCTACATAGTGGACCTTTAATAAAACAAAGAAATTCATAATGCATTACTACTGAAATCTGTAATTTCTAATTTGTTAATTAATTCAAGTCAGTGTTCACAGTGAATTAGGTATGTGGTTTAAAACAGTTATACTACTTTAGTCATTTAGCTTGTAATATAGTATTAACATAGATGAGCTACAGCTTTTTCTACAGTAACCTGTAACCTGGATCCAACTATACACACACACACATTGATTTCGGTCAGTGACACATACATATTTACACCTATGCAGGTGTAATACAAGATTTGAGAAACAAAAAGGAAGATAAAAGGGAAAGAATTTGTAGGAACACACAACCAGTGCAGCAATCACAGCAGATTGGAGTGTGCTGTCCACCCACATGCCCGGCTGAGCCTCCAGGGGAAGACACCCACCCACACACTCTCTCACATACCCAAACTAACAGTGCCCCATTTACACTCTCACGTCTGACCAGGCCATATTAGAATTCTTTTCCCTTCAACTATTTATAGAAATGTGCTCTTGTGACTCAGTTACTTGCGCATCCATGTGGACCAAACACTGAATCGCTGACAAATGACATCACAAGCAAACATTTACCACCCTGTAGTACTTTTACCATGAGCTTGAGCAGATAAGTCACATAGATTCAAAGGATTATGACAGAGGAAGAGCAACAGTTCTGGGGTTTCATTCTAAATGCCTTGAAGGGAGAAACTGTATACTGGTCCATTTGTAATAGTGGCTATAAGATTTGAGTGCCATTCCATGGAGCTGATGTTCATCTGACATTTAGTGTACAAGAACATGGCAGCATCAATCACTATTTCGATCCTTTCACAAGGAGGGAGAAAATGAGAATTACAGTCAACACCCTTCAGGTGAAATCACTGCATACAGTAAACACCACACAAAGACTTACATTTTCCACTCAGTCAGGAAAGAATTACTATGCACTGTATAAGTTTACTTAGAGTTTTTTTTTTTTTTTTTTTAAACATTACTGGTCTAATGGTTTCACAATTATTTTGTGATGCTTGCCTTGGAGAATAACTGAGCACTGATTCTCTTCTTGCAATGTCTAAGGTTAGAAAAGGTTGGAAACGCTTGTAAAGGCATCTTGGGCCACTCGTTCATGAGGAATATTTTAAGCTCCTTTATATTGCTAGGTTTGTGCATATGGACATCCTCTTAGATTCAGTAGGGTTCAAATCTGAAGATTGGGATGGTCAATGCAAAACATTTACTTATGGCCACATCTGAACATCCTGGCAGGGACAATCAGGTTTGGGCTGAAGTCTCTTGGTGCTTAGCAGAAGTCATGATGCCATCAATCTTCACAATGGCCCCATATCCACCAGTCACAAAGCAGCTCCCAAGCATCACTGATCACCACCATATTTTACATTGGGTATCAGGTGCTTTTTCTTGTATGCCAAACATAATGCCATCTATAGTTTGAATGAGGCAAAATACATACTGAAGTTTACACAATGTATTTTGTGAGATGCTCTCAGAAAAGGCTTCTTTCTTACAAAGCAGTTTGCTCTTATGAAAGTGGTGTTCAATGGTTGATTTCAGAACCTTGACAACCACAAGAATCAACTAAACAATATAATTAGAAAACTATCATTTTGGTTTTCTCCCCCTCATTCACCATACTATTCACTGTGTGAGGAGACAGTGTCATCATGGGTCCAACTCCTGAAAAGTTATTTGAAAGTAGCTCTTGAAATGTATTTGGCTTTTCCAATAGTAAATGATTATAAAGGGTTTTACATGTGAGCAACCTCATATACAAATAAGTGGCGGCAGGGTGGTGGGGTGGTTAGCACTGTCGCCTCACAGCAAGAAGGTCCGGGGTTCGATCCCTGGATCACCCAGGGTGCCTTTCTGTGTGGAGTTTGCATGCGTTGGTTTCCTCCGGGTGCGCCGGTTTCCTCCCACAGTCCAAAGACATGCAGATTAGGTCAAATGGCTAATCTAAATTGCCCATAGGTATGAATGTGAGCGTGTGTGGCTGTTTGTCTGTGTTGGCCCTGTGGTGGACTGGCGACCTCCCCAGGGTGTACCCCGTCTCTTGCCCAAAGTCTGCTGAGATTGGCTCCAGCTTCCCAGCGACCCAGACGGATAAAGCGGTATAGATAATGGATGGATGCATAAACAAATAAGTTTTTCAAGAATGACTTTTTTAGATTTTTGATGATTTTTGTTAGAAAAAAGCCAGCAAGTAAATTTTTTTAAAGAGCTTAGGTACTAAGTACTGAGTGGCATACTACTGACATTGTTACACTGCTGTCGAAATTTGAGAGCAGCTTAAGGAACAAGAACATGACCTCACATAATGCAGTAGCAGCAGCATTAAGCACTTCTCAGCCTGCAAATGCAACAAAAAGAGATGTTCACCTGAATCACACACTAGCAGGCAGCATAATCATAAAGAATTAGATTATATACTAGAATGTCAGTGGTCCAATTCTCAACACCAGGATGACACCCCAAGATGCACCTGAATATGTTTGAGGGCACCACCGCTGAATGTGGCTGGCTAAAGAGTGAGTGGGGGATCCACGTCCAGACTCTTTTAACTGGAGAGGCCCAGCTGGCAGACTGCAGTCTGATGCCTGAGAGCCAGCTGGATTATCTGGCTCTCAGAAGAGCTGTACTCAAACAGGTCTGTCCCCAGAGAAACACCACCAGCAGTTCTGCTCACTGGTGTTAGAGGAAGGACACTAGCCATTCACCTTTGCCCAGATGCTCATTGACTCCTGAAAACATTGGCTGAAGCTTGACCCAAAGCAACCTGCAAAGGTCACTGAATGGATGAGACCTGTGCCCCAGCTTGATTCAAAGGTGAATACAATCCACCTAGCAGATGCTTACATAGCTGCATTTGCAACACCCTGGGACATGAACCCTGTCATCCCCAATTTGGGGTCCTCACCAATGCTCTGCACATCACCTCCCAATCCTCCAGAATCCTCCCAAACTACAACTAACCAGACTCTTTCTCTTCCCCACTTACTTCGCCAGGGTCCTGCAGCCTTCCAGAAATGCCTTCCAATCCAGAAATGACACACTGAGTACCGGTCAGTAATCAAGGGAGTATACATAAGGCCTCAGTGGATTCAGGCTGCACACAGTCTCTGATCCTCCTAATCACATGGCGATAAAGAGCTCATATTATATCCAATTTCTAGCTTGACACTACTTAGCAAGTGGTAAGGACCCTTGGAGGTAACAAGGTGGGCTGGGGAAATTGACTATGTGGATTTGTAACTGGATCTCGGAAAATGTATCTGGGATTTATCATCTTAATTTCCTAAAACTGGAACAGAGGTAGTCATTGTTGCTCTGGCAATGGCAATGGCAGACAGAGATGAATTGTGACTGGCATGTTCAAAAACCTCTAATCCCACTTGGACATCTCTCATCATGTCAGAAAGCAGATGTTACCAAGTTTTCAGATATATTTTCTCTACTGCCCAGATGCACTGAAACCATAGACTTTGTTGAGACTCCCAATCGCAAAACTGTGTGCAGCCAGCCATACTGCTTGACTAATCACAAAAGAAAAGTTTTAGAAATTTAGAAAGTCTGTTTATGGGTGGATTTTGCAAGTTGAATGTTGTGTCAAAATTTGATACCTATCCAATGTCTCATTCTGACTAGCTCCGGAATGGATTCTGGCATGACTTATTTCTTTTGAACTCTGTATTTGACCAAGGGCTACCGACAGATTCCTTTGTCACAAAAGTCCAATGGAAAAAATGGCTTTCTCTATACTGTTCGTTTTTGCGATGTGTCACACTTCCATTCTGGAAGTTAGGGTCACTGGCTATGTATTAACTACTAATGAACCAGGTGCCACAGTACATATAGTCTTTCTTATTTAGATGACAGCAGCCTGTGCAGTGCTAAAGTCCTTGAGCTGAGCTGACCTCATGGTGAACTTAGTGAATTGTGCAATTAGGTGATAGGTGGAGGTACGGTATTTGGGCTTCCACGTGGGTCATGGGTAGGTGTGTCATCAACTTTATGAGACTGCCATGACTTTGGAGTGCTCATGACCCAAGACTAAAACAGAGGTAAGGGCTGGTGGTTTGTGGGATATTATCATCTTTTTTTATGCATAACTATTAAGACTTAGCAAGCCCACTGGCTGATGTCACTAAAAAGGGATACGGTCCAGTGGCCAATACAATGTCAGCAGGCCTTTGTTAGTGTTAAAGAGGTTCTCTGTGTAAAATAAGTCCAGTTGAAGACAGATGACAAAGTGAGTCACTCTTTGTTAGTCTTTCAGAGCTAAATTTGCTGCCACCCTCATTGGCAGCGGTCGGGCTTGGGTGTAATCTTGAAGTCAAGGCTCAGGTGACAGCCCAACTCTTTTCTTACATATATAAAGACATAACATGCTGCAGAAAAAAATACCTACAAAATACATACAAAAAAAGACACTGGCACATGTGTACACACACATACACACACACACACACACACACACACACACACACACACACACACACACACACACACACACACAAACTGTACTCACAGATCAAACCGAAGGTTCTGTCTCTCTTCAAAGAAGTAGTCCAGAATGAACTTGCGCACAAAGTCTGGGTTTAGCGTGTTATCTATGACTTCTGTCCTCCCAAACTGAAAAACAAAAATAGAGCGACACAGTGAGTGATCCAAGTAATAGCACGGTCCACCAAGCTTTGCTGATCTTATTAAAATCCTTCTTTACTGTAAGCGGTCTCCTAGAAGAATGTACAGTGTGTGCTGGTTTAATGTACACTGTTTTTAAGATAAGAGAATAACACCTTATTAATTTAAGGAGGAAAATGTCAGTGTTACAGCAGCAGATGTGCAAAATGGGACAGAATGTAACCAGATACACTTTTATGCAGGTCATAACAATGTGCAAACTGAGCAGCACTGAACTGAGCAAAATGTTGACGTTTATCCTCCAAGAAGTAGTTCAACAGTACAAGAAAATTCAATGTGCCTTTTGAAATAGATTATTGCCAGAAGTACGCAAATCAGTTCTTGAAAGTGATGCACTAGCAAAAAAAGGTTTTCTCAGCTGCAGACATGTAGGATATTTCTGGAAAAAAATGATAATTTCTGACATAGTGCCTCTTGACATCCCACTGGCTATGTAACAGCATGAGGCTTTTGCCTTTAGTAATGGCAAGTACTTATTTTATTTGCAGTTCATAAGTGATTGTACAGTGACACATTTCAGGCTGCTGACTGTATAAAAAGCACTGCAAAACACTAAATAGTTTACCCATTAAAAATGTCAATTCCTGAGCATGATCATTATTCCTAAAAATCATGGTACATACACAGAATCTTGCTGTGTCATTTGGTTGTTTCTCCGTGTGTGTAGGTGGTGTATTTACTATGAGTTAATGGCCTAACAGTCAAGATAAATGGTGGAGTGGTACTGTCATTCTCCCATTCTGTCATGATCTAGCAAAAAGCAAGGAATATGGGTGGTAGGAAAACATTTTTTTTGCGACATTGCGACAAGCCCTGCCTCTTAACTACAATTAGGTAGTATGTCTTACACTCATGCAGTCTCCAAATCCGACATCACCATAGCAGTTATAGCTAAACAGAAACATTTTAGTATATGTTATTTTATGCTGCACCTATATTCCATGCACTTTGTTGTATACTGTTGTCAACTAGCATTCATTATAAATTAGCTGCTGTTGTATTGTGTCTTAGTGTCACACTTGCCCCGTTTCCAGGAACTCAATACCAGTTTGTACCCACACCCACTTTCCCCAGCGCCATCAGCTACATCCCTTCCAGTTAACTGCCTTTCAAATGAACTTGACCTGCATCTCAATTGCTCGGTGTATATGCACTGCTAATGTTCACTAGCTCTTTCCTAAATCATATGTTTGCTTTCACTACTATGCCTAATGACATTTAATTTCAGGTCTCCATTTTGGTTCATGACTCTCTGTTTATGCCAGAAGTCTTCTTATGGTTTTTAGCATTTGCCTTGTAATTTGTAACTTTGCCTTTGATTGATGGGTTTTGCCTTGATGGAATTGAGAAATTTTTCATAATTAATCTCACTGTTATTTTTAATCTGCACACACCTCTTCTAGCCCGGTCTAAGCTCAACGCAATGCATTTTCTGTCTTGACATGTAGTATTATAATGGTATTACATTACATGGTATCAGTGTGTGTGCATGAGTGTTTTTGTATTTGATTTGTTCTGAGTGAAGGCCACACTGCAGCAAATCAAATTCCATGCATGTGCACATTAGCTGGGGTGGCAAAATTGCGCCTTTACCTAAAGCAGCAAAATGTGTGTGGGTGGTTTTTCTTTTTCCTGCTATAGTTGAGATCAGTACAAAAAAAAAAAAAAAAAAACCCTAGCATATTAACGGTTATGGAAAATTGATGAAGAATTTCCAGTAACAGTCATATAACTGCCTACATTTGGCCTTCATAACTTCAGAAGAATTATAGGAGTCTTTTATAAAGTAGATCCGAACAATCATATGGCTTATGCCAATACTTGTGAGATGCTATTAATGTGTAATAATAGTTATGTTACTTGAAAGAAAAACCAAAACTCTTTATTTAAAACTCACATTCTACACTTTCTTTTTATTGTCATTGCCTTATTTTAAATACAGCATCTGTATGAAGAAGCCGCAAAACCAAAGTTACCATATTTTATTCAAAAAATGGTCAGTGGTGTAAATAAATGTAATTATTATACACACACAGGCATTCCTTTACCAACAAATTATGATTCCAGCTTTTTATCACATACTAACTAATTGTAGCTTTGCAAATTTGAGGCAATTCCTATGCATGACTATTTGTTGACCTGCTTTCATACATAATTTGCAAGGTAATTATATATTTGAGACTGCTACAGTCAGTTGTTGGCTATCAGAATACATATATGTATTCTGATTTGGCTCTACTCAACTGACAGAGTCTGTTTTGCCAAAGGCTGTATGACTTCCAGTGCATGTTAGTCATCAAAAGGACCCATAATATTGCAGCTTAATAATTTTATTCTTCATATAATAGGTCATACACAGGTTGTGCGTGCACAGGAGACTACAAAATAGCAGATGTTATTGATTATTCATTTACTGGCATTAATGGTTCTGTAGAGAACATAATTTTCCTTTGATTAAAGAAAGAATTGTAAAAATACACGAATTATTGAGACTTTTATTTGACAAATAATTCAACCATTTGCATGCATCCATATGGTGCTCATGAGATAACACTGACCTCTCTCCACTCCTTGTTGCCGATGCCTTGGGTATACAGCACGCAGACTGCAAGAGGAAGAAAATTAAAAAAGAGAAGAGAGGATAAATTTTAAAAAGACCACAAAACTGTCCACAGACATCAAATAATGGAACTAACATAAAAGCTACATGGCACAGTCTTGACAAACTTCCTCTTGATTGTGTCTTAACTTCCTTTATTGTAATTAACAATTCATGATTATAACAGGTCTATTTAATAGGTGGGCTGCAGCCCAAAAGTGTCCCTGAAGGAAATACTTGTGCTTCCAAAGAACTGTAAATGATGGATATTTAAAGTAGGGCTGCTGATTGGTCAGCTGTAAAACCCAACTGTGACATCACCAGACAGCAAGTGGATTTGAAACTCACAAAGAAAGAAAGAAAGAGAAAAACAAACAAACAATTTTTTCAATAGCCTTGATTAAATGGAAGCAAAATGAGGGAATGGAATAATGCATTAAAACACCCCAAATGAAAAACTCAAAAATAAAACAGATAGCAGATGTTTCTGCTTGCAGCTGTTAGCTTTGGCTAATATATATAGCGTTTCTGGTACATTCAATTAAATGCATCTGAAGTGCCTGAGAGTGCTAATATTCCCTCTCACTCAAGGAGCTTTGTCAAGTGTGTGAGGAAACATTCATGTGTGTGTTTGTGTGTGTGTCCGTGTGAAAGGGAAAAAACTAGGTGAAAGCATAAAGGGGCAAACAGCAGGAGGGTCTGAGTGGTTTTACATGGCTTTGCAGCTTAAAACATCAAATTGGTGTAACTGGAGAACAACAGAGGTTGCATTGTGAAAAACTAACCATGGACATGCTGGAAAGAAAGCAACTGTGTTTACAACATCCAACCATCTAACCCACTGGAAAGTTCGGTTAATACTGAGAGACTGGAGTAGCAGCACTCAGCATTAACAAGGCTGGAGCTCAGCACAAATGCCCACTCTGATGAATGTACATCCAAATAACTCACACTCATGGTTAGTAGACTCTCATACATCTTTCTTAAAGGGGCCAGCACACCTTTCCCAGATTCCAGGATGTAGTTTTTGTTTTGGAAGCATGTGACCACTACCTGCTAGCTCTCTGTGCAGTGCAGCACAACCTCTGCAAATTCACTATTAGCAATCCATTCAAACTCATCTTGGACCTTTTCTACTTTTATGGGTCATAAGTGGAAAAAAATGACGTCTCACGCTTCTTTCCTTTGTGGTAACCCGCAAGACAGAAGAGGGGGTTTGGATCCATTGCATACGGAATAACCATAAAAAAATCTTCAATTTTCAAAGCAACAGTTACTGTTGATTAATACTGATTGGAAAAATATCCAAGATATTTTTTAGGGCTTGAAAGATACAGCTTGGGATCGATTAACTGCTGTACAATTCTAACAAAAATCTGGTGCTGGGTGTGCCGAGTATGTCCGCAGCGTGCATGGGAACAACGCAATTACCATTAAGGGCTCAATTGTCCCATTTGCGCCCAAGTCATATTTTGCACACTTTTATATACAAACATTTCAGTTACATGTATTCTCCCCTACGTACTCCGACCACACACAACACACATAAGGTAGCCTTATGAATAAAGTCATGATTTATTTAAAATAGAAGTAGACCGAGTCACAACGTCAAGTATTTTGGCTGTCAGGAAAATGTGGAACATGGACTTTTGCTTTTTTCATGCGAATGTCATTGAAATTCATTCAATGAATAACCCAGACTCTGATTTTGAAAATAAATGCTAAAGGGGGAGCTAAGCTATAGTACTAATCACCTCAAAGGAAGGCATTCATTTCGATGAAGGCTTATGACATAAACCTATAAAATAAAATGATTATATATGAAACGACGTGTACTGGGCCTATATATATAAAGACATGTTTGACTGTGGAGATTCATTGATTGAAAATGCAATTTACTGTAATGAGGACCAGGTGGTACAGACCCCCGCTCATGACACTAAAAGAAAAAAATATTAAAGCACGTTATGAGTGGGGCTCTGTAAGTAAGACCTGCAGGTAAGACTGGAAAGTTTGTGCTGTGCGTTGTGCGTCAGCGAGCCTCAGTATATCCAGGCAAGGTCGGAATACTCATGGCCTTCTTCTTTGCTCTTTTTGAGCTTGTCTCCCTCTTTACTCTCATAGTACTAATCTAATCATAATCTTTATTGATATTTCTGTTTTATTATAATGGAACTAATTATGTACCAGACTTGTCTACAATGGAATGATGTAAAACATTTTTTTTTCTGCTTAACAATAAAATACAGGGTTACAAGCATGTTGTTGTAGTTTGAAACAAATGACATATTGGAGGAATTGTTTACTTATATTTGTACATATATAATAATGTTAAATGTAGGCCTGATACCAACTTAAAAGGCAATATATCATTTTGCCACATAGCGGCCCTCGGCAGCACACAGCTGAAAAGCGCTTAAGTCAAGGGCAGGATGCTCATAGATGGTATTTACATAAGAAATGCCCCGATTTTGGCCTTGCCCCGCCCGAAACACGTAACTGCCTTCAGGGCGTGTAAGTCACAGACTTAAGTCAAGGGGAGAATAGACGTAGAGATGTGAGCTTTATTTGACTTACACACACAGGACAATCAGGCCCTAAGTGAATAAGGACTGTCAATAAAGCACACACATTGAAAAAGAGGTAAAGATAAGCAAGACACTTATTGACAAGAGAAATCGAAGTAATGCTACCGGAATGTACAAATAAGGCAGAGAGGCAGAAAAAGAGACAGAAAGACAAATGGGTTAAAAGGAAAGGAAAAACAGAAAGTGGACAGAAAAAGAGATGAGCATCATGAGGCATTCCATCAAATGGAAGAACAAAGGACAACAATAAGGCAAAAAAGAGTGTGTGTCAGGGAAGTCACAAAGACTTCATCCTTGGGACTGGGCCAAAGCCCAAAGGCAGACTGCTGATGCTCCACTTTTCACCCTACATGTCTGAGAGCTTTCACAGATTTGTGAGAGTCTGTTGAAGGCTGGACAATTCCAAAAATAGATATTAATGCGTCTCAGTGCTCAGTACCACAATTGATAATGCTCCTTTTGTGAAGTCTTATATGAACTGTATGAGCTGTGATTTTGACATCTACTCATTGTAGTGACACAGAGACTAATTCTAAAGAGCTCTGGGTTTACTGTAATCATCTGGCGAACAAGCAAAGTAATGAGGTTTATCTTTAAAGAAACAAGTTTCAAACCCAGGTCCTTGACTGAACATTGAAATCAAGCAACAATTCACACACCCCCATCCCTCACTCTGTCTCTCCAAATCTAACCTGCTGTATTGATAAATAGCAGGCAGACAATTAGAACAAAGCATTTTCAGACTATTAGGGCAGAAGGAGCATGCATTAGCTAATTCTCAGGCTGAGAGCCTCCTGATTAACCTACAAATCAAAGAGATTCATTAGGCAGAGATGCGTAAATAATCGATAACAATGGCTGTGATTCTCTGAAAATGAAGCTCGATTAGAGACAGAGACCAAAAGCTAGAGACGGCAAATTAAAACTGCTCAGTTGCAGTAATTAATGGGTTTCCATTTTCTTCTGTGGTCAAAAGCTTTATTAATACAAGCCAAATCTTGATAATCCATCTCACAATGCATTTTTGTATAGACCAATCAGACATGATGTTTTAAGCATGCATGCCAAACATCATGCCAAGAATGAAAATTCTCCTTTTATCTTAAATGTATCTAGATTTGGTGTCTGCTTATTTAATTTTCTATATCTGGTTGGGTTTTATTACAGTTCAGTCACCATGGTATGAAAAAGTACAGAGTGGATAGTAGATATAAAACAATATTAAACAATCTTTATATTTATATTTTTAACTGGCTGCTCTCAGAACAAACTGCACTCAAGATAAATGTCCTAGCAGGTGCACTTCAAGGGTAAACCATATAAATCTATGGTATCAGTAGACTCATACACAATGCGAATGCAAACTGTGAGCCAAAAACGTTGTATGCTACAAGAACTTAATTACAGTGTCCAAGATCTAGAACTTTCCCAATTAAAACCTGAAATCTTAAATCATGTCAAATATACATAATATATAAATAATAAATTATTTGCTTGCACACATATTCCTATATTTTCTAATTCTAGACTATTTAAAATGGACCCAATTACAATTACCAAAAACTCTAAAATATGTGGTGTTCAAAAACTTTGGCAGTATATGAGGTTAATATTGTTTATAATTAAGGAAAGCATAGAGCTGCCAGTGTAGCATTATGCAAACTGTCTGAGTCATCATGCAAAAGACAAAATATGGCTCAGTGAAAGCATTCTGTTCTTAAACAGCTTCACAAAATGATCAAATAAAGGTTTAATCAAATAATCCTATTTAGGTTTTTTAAAGCCATTCCTACAATCACGCACTAAAGTGAACGTGAATGCAAAATGTCAAACAAAGGTTGGTCTTGGATTAGTCATGCATTAGACAGATAAGAGATAAGCTGGTAAATTGAAGGCAGGGAGCAAATAAGAAAATACTTTATGTATAAGTATGAGGGAAATGAGGGAAGAATTATCACCTGGGAAATCCCAATATCATATTTACGAGAACGCCAGCCTCTTCATGCCTATTCCGGTATAGCCCACATCTGATATTTGAGGCCAAGCTTGCAAGACTGGTTTAATTCCGGAGGCAAATGTCGCCACAAATTGGCCGCCTACCTTGTTTCTATATCTGCAGCCATCACCGCACGCACATCAAGATTAGTCACTGGAGCTCAAAGCACACTTCATACAATCAGCACACAATTGTACAAAAAAGTTCAGTGTCTAAGTGAGGAACTGTGTAAGGTTTTTGTTTATGATGGAATCATGACTTTATATGGGCAGCCAGGTGGTGGTGGATAACATGAGATAATGGCTAGTTACTGGATCTGTCTGCATGAGAGTGTTTCTGTGTGTGTGTGTCTGTGTGTGTATGTGTGTGTATAGATGTGTGCTGTGTTTTGAGAGTGTTACAGCAACATCTGGGCTAGGTGAGTAGAAAACATCTAAAAGCGTGCTGAAATGAAGAACCATTTTAGAGACAATTCCCCACTGCTCCACTAAAGAGGCATCAAATTAGAACCATAATATTTCGGAGAAATTTTTTTTTTTTTTTTTTTTTTAACAGAATTCCCCACTTACCAATTGTGCAGTAATTTGGCCAAGATAAATTGGCCTCCTTAGTTATGCACCAAAACCAAGACTTTACTGAACCCAACAAGAAAATCTATCGCAACCAAATATGTCCCTTGTAACAACAATCAATGATGCCACGATATGGGAATCTCAATTGAAAAATGACAGGAATCACGCCTATTTACAAACTGAAAAACAAACGGTATCATCATTCTATTGAAGAGTGAAGTCTGCACACATTTAACTCTGTTCAGTGATTAATATAATATAATATAATGAAATAAGAGTTCTGATGAAGACACAAACGAAGACCTAAAGCTGAAACGTTTGTATAACTATTACTGTTAATGACTATTGCTGTAAATCACTGAACTGAGATAAATGTGTGCAGACTTCATTCTTCTATAGAGTTATAGAGGAGCCAGTGTATGCACCTGTAAGACTAATCAACATGGAAGATTGTAGTGTTAAATCTGTTCTTGATAATGTTTAAAGTACATCATCATCGTCATTATCCACATAACTTTGCTTTAAACAAAACAAACAAACAAACAAAACAAACAACAACGACAATAATAATAATAATAATAATAATAATTTAGGTCATCCAAGATGGCTGCCACATTACATAACAATGGTGGTTCAGTAAGTTGTGACCAGAAGGTTGTCAGCTATGAGTTGGGCCCTTAGCAAGACTATTGACCCTCAGCAAAGGTAACATGCAATTGTTTTGAAAATTTCTTTATGTTTATAGTTTACAGAAATCTTACAGCGGCCTGTGTGACATTATGGGAGAACTGGATTAGGTATGTGGTAGAGACTTGCGGAAAAAGGTTTCTGGCTGAGATTGACTTGATTAATCATTCACATTAATCATTCACCTCACATCTCCAGTGCAAAAGAAACTTTAACCATTTGGATACCTGGGGCAAGCGGAAAAAAATTGAAATTATAGATTATTTTGGCAAAAAGATCTCCTTTAAATGAAGCAGAGTTTTCAGAAGAAGAAGAAGAAGAAACAGTAGAATGTGATCTTACTTGGATCTGATTTGGAGAAAGTGTCCCTGTCGAGAAGATTTCTGTAAAAGGAAAAAAAGGCAACATTTTTATTTACATAAGAGTTAACTGATACATAACATATTATGTATGTGTGTATTAGAAAGAGAGAGAGAGAGAGAGAGAGAGAGAGAGACAGAGAGAGAGGCAGCTAAAGGTTTGCAAGGTGATGCTTTGCCAGATAAAGACAAAAGCTGGTGAGACTTGGCTCACTGTATACTCATCATTAAATCGTGTCTCCTGGCCTTCACAATCTAATTACCTGAGATTAGGACAAGTGGGAGCAGCCATGAAACATGACATGACAGTCTCAGGGATGAACTCACTCGCACACACACGTACACACACACACACACACACACACACACCTCAACAGCTTTTTTTTTAACATACACACACTCGCAGACACACGCACACGCGCACACACATACAAAAATGTACCCAGTGTCAAATTCCCTTGAAAATACACACAGCAGTGCAGAGTAATCCGAGTTCTTTGAAACACAGAGAGACATGTCCCCTCATAAACTCAACCCTGGTGTATTATTCTCTGTATGTGTGTGTGTATGTGTAAGTGTGTGATGTCTTCCCACCCTGTGGGTTAGTACATGAGGCATTCGTGCTAACAGGCTTCCGGCACTGTGGGAGCAGAGGTGGTGACTAAATGAGGAGACGAAGATCTCTGTTTGGTCCTGATTCTGCCCCAGCTATGTAAGGACATCCATTATCAGGATTTACATTTATTCAGTATACTGGTGACTCCGAATGAGCTTAATGATGCCGAATGCAGGGAGGAGAAACACTTTAAAGGCCATTTTGCTATTCGATATTTTATAAGGAGAGTCATAAAGATCTACATTTACTCCACTCACCTCCAACATTAAATCAGTGATGATGTTGGAGGCACACTGCAGTAACACAATACATTTAAAAGCCATTTTTACTTGACTTCTACCAATCATCACTAGGGTAGAAATAGACCCGAGCTGCAATGTGCCACACATCAATTTTCATGAACGCTGTCAGACTTGCTGAACTGCGGATGAGACAAAAAAAAAAAAATCAATATTGCGTCTACATCATTCTCATTTGTCCACTATGAAGGTTGACATGTTGGGATAATTAATGAACCCCAGTTTGTCAACATGAAAGATTTCCTTCTGCTGTTTAAATGTATTTTAGGGCTACATTGCTTGTTTTATCATTATCTATGCAACTCATACCCAATGACAAAGCACATTTTCACTGTCCATCCTTGTGACATATAAAGAACTGATTTTAAATCTTCCAGCTTTGGTAGATCTTACATCAGCCACTTGGAGTGTGTGAAAACCGCAGGTGGATTTCATCAGTGCCTTCTGACTGACGGGGAAACTCCATCTAGTTTTTTGGGTGATGATTCTGTAATGATTGCATTACAGTGATTGCAGTCTGTAATGTTTAGAAGTACTTATATATCTGCAATAATCGTGCTGTTTCAAACATGCTTTAAAGGTCCACTAAGTAGGATTCAACCAACTAAAAGCCGCTCCCTTTCCCCCTTTCCAAGTGTGTATTAGAATGTTTGGTGCCCATCGGGTACCCATAGCGTACTTCTAAGTACTTACATTCACACTCCCTTGCTTTTTCCACAAATAATAAATAATAAGTATGATCTTCCATTTTCACAATTCGGGTTCTCAAACGTATTAGGAAGCAACAGCAAACACCGATTCCTCTTCTTCCTTCTTCCTTGTCTTCCTTTCTTCTTCTATGTTAAGTTTTGGTCCTCCTGTGTATGTTGTGGCTGTGTTCTTAGCTCTCGCATAAAGATGGAAAAACACACCAGAGTTCAATTCAAATGGAGTAAACACTGCATATTTTGGAAGCCCCCCTGCTAAATCTGTAATTTGCAATATTTGCCACCTACCAGGGTTTCAACAGATGAGGTAGAGACAATTGGGTGGAAGGGACAGCTGTGTTAATGTTTCTTTAAAACTGCAACTTGCTTCGCAAAATACACACAATTCATTTCAGAACATTATTTCAAAGGTGAGCTCATTGAATTTATTATTATTTATTTATTATTTATTATTGAGGTCATTTTTTCAGAGTACTCAGCAAAGTTATCCTCAAATTCCAGCGATAAAATATCTGCTCAGAGGTCTCTGTTGTACCCCAGGCTAATAAAATGGTACAGCCTCTTCACTCCTGGGCAAAAAAAAAAACGAGGCAAACCCAGTATTGCAAAACATTAAGCTTTTAATTGTCTCAACAGCAAATCATTGGTCAGGAAAATTAGCAAGAATTAAACAAATAGATAAAGTAAATTGGTGTGGGACGGCTTTTCCCTTGATTTCCATTAAATGTTGAAGTACTGTGGGTAAACTTGCAGACGGCTTTTTACACAAAGAAGAGTCCATGTTGTTCCACTCAGTGTTAAAGGCTTCAAACAGAAGATATTTTGAAAAATTTTGAACACCCAGACAAGTTAGTTTCAATTTTATATCATTTAAACATTTTAATAATTTCATGCGTAACAGAATACTATGTAAGTGAACTTCCCTGTTTCCAGCTTTTCTCCCAACAGTTTCAGCAACGAGCATCGACGAGCAAAAGAAGGCCGAGGTCTCAGGAGAGCTTTTTAAGTTCTTGTTCATTTTCTGCCCAGTGATTTTTCTTGAGACCATTAAAAGCTTAATGTTTCGTAATATTGGGTTTGCCTCATTTTTTTTTTGCCCAGCATTGTATAAGATTAATCATATTCGGATTCATAAAGACTCACTCATACACTGAAAGCCTTAACCAATCATGAGGATTTGCACCATAGATTTGAACAGCTTGTTTAAATGGCCCAAAGCTTTGCGTGAGCAGTCGTTCACTGGGATTTTAGCTCCCCCTCAAGACCCATTACAGCTACCAGAGATGATAAGTACTATTAAGACGGGACTCCACACACTTCACAGATATACCACATCCCTTTTATAGTAAATGCATCAAGGGATATGGCATATAGTGTAACAGTCATGTAGCTGAATAGTCTTGTAATAAATATCGCTAAACAACAATTACAAAGCATCTGTATTACTTTACATTGACCTGCAGTGTCATGTGATGACGAAGAGGGTTAACCTTTTTTCACTTATGTGAAAAGGAAAATCCTGTGACTTTAGTGGAATTAAACATAATTTGGCCGTTTAGACACATCTCAGCAATTCACACGAAGCACGTCGTGTACACGGCCTAGTGAAGCTTTCTGAATTCAGAGACAAAATGATTAACAGGCCAGAAGAAATTGTCCTGGTTCATTATTGGCCATCCACAACAGGTTTTGGGAGGAGTCCCAATAACACTGCCAAATATTTGGAACTCCCAAGTAGCCTTTGCAACAGAAAAGCGTTCACCCTATTGTCAGGGGATTGCAAATTTTTAACTCAACAGTGCCAGTCATCTGTGGTTCAGAGCCATTTTGGGAGCAAAACTGACAGGAGGGACAATATACTTTATCTCCCCTGTCACTCACAGTGACACCAGCTAACCACGGGCATCTCTGAGCTTGTGTATGCAGAAGAGAGTAAATGGTACTTTCATTGAGTGGCCAAATTATGTCTGGTGAATAGCATTACACAGAAACCACATGTTCTGGTAAAACTATGAATGTTGTAGACAAGTCCTATGAATATAATGTTAAAGGATGTTACATTTTTAGAGCACATTCTACAATGTACATACAGATTTTAGGCCTGTGGTGGTCTTACATATTGTAAATGTTTTAGCAGGAAGAGTGTTGGATTGTAGAAAGGTTATGCTTTTTTACTGGATGGCAAAAAACAAACAATGTTCCCATAGCTTTTGAGGAAGTTTTCACTCCAGGGCAAAAAAAAAATTAGGCAAACCCAATACTGCAAAAACATTCTTGCTCATTTTCCTGACCAATGATTTGCTGTTGAGACCATTAAAAGCATAATGTTTTGCAACACTGGGTTTGCCTCATTTTTTTTCATCAGTAGTATACTAAAACAAGTGGTGCATTTATGGTATCACACACCAACACATGTTGTCTGCATGTGTAATCCTCAAAGCATGTTCCATTCTACCAAGGCAAATCTCATCAGTTGGCTGGTGTCACGTTGAGGTCATGCATGAAGACGAGAGGTGAATGCATGTGCAGGACAATCTTTATTACGTTAAATTTCAAATAAGTAATAAACAAAACACTTGAGGCTCAAGAATCAGAGAAATGCATGAACACGAAACTGAAAGTAACGTGTGGCCCAAAACATGACAGGAACATCAACGCTAGACAAAGAAACAGACAAAAACTGAGGTTTAAATAGACAGAGTGGGGTAAATCAATGGGGTAAATCAAACCAGGGAAGCCTAATCAGAACACATGAGGGTAAACAACCAATAGCAAGACAGGGGAGGAGACAGGACACAAATCAAAACAAAAGCACGTGGAGACGTAAACACTGATTTTAGCGAGGAGATCTGCGGGCCTCGAAGGCTGGAGTCTAGTGCGGGGAGCATTGATGTGACAGCTGGGCTACATCACTGTTTACAGGAGCCTGGGTTCTCATCGTTTGTGCTGAGAACTTCCACCTGATGTGCTTATCTGAATCTCAGACTTCATTGAATTTTCCATAGAGGAAGAAAAACAAAGAACTAATAAAGCCACATCCCATTTGCTTTCTGCTGTAAGAGTTTCAGTGGAGTAAAAAGATGGAAGTGAACAGAGCATGAGGGCAACCATAGAGAGACCGTGAGAGAACAATGAAGAAACGTGAAATTTTGTACAAACGCAAAATGCAGAATGCGATCTCAAAAGGTTTGTCCCTTCTGGGCTACTGTAGCAACGCAACATGGGAGATCTGTAGACGTGGACCGGCTCCCTAAGGGCTCATTCTAAGCTTTGTTTTTGTTTGAACAAAAACAAAATGATTCATAGTTGCAAGTAATTATGCACTAATGAAAATAGGCATATGAATTCCATAAGAATATTATGGAATACATACTCGATTTTTGCTAAAAGATACCTTCAAAATTCTACACAGTGGACCTTTAAAAGACACAAATTGGTGGTACAACAGCTCTATATCTTTGAAGTACAAAAATACTCGTAAGCCCACGAAGCACAAGTAGATATCCATTACTTGACGTTATTTGACGTTGACGTTATCGTTATCTCTTGAGCTAAAACAACTTCACAGCTGGGTAATGATACAAATTCCACAAGAGCATAAATAACTTACCATTTCATCAAGTAAAAAGTTAACAGTCCATCACGCCTGAATACTTTTCCCTATTCTTCTATGTGCTCTATCTTTTTCGCTCTTTTTCTCCTGAATGGCAGCCTATCACTGTGTAGCATGATGACTTTCATGGGGCGTGATGTTATTTGACAGATCTGAGCTGGCACATGACGAATGCATACAAATTTCCCTCCAATTCTGCCCCGACACCCCTGACAGTTCTCACTGGGAATTAATTTTACATGACTGTCAGGATGACTCACAGAACCTCCTATGATTTTTTTTTTGTCAAAAAAAAAAAAAAAAAAAAAAAAAAAAAAAAATAACAAAAATAAAGATTGAGTCAGGGGCCAAAAAAATTTTCTCAACTTTATATTTTAACTAGCAGTAGGAATTTAGGAGTTCTGGCGTAAAAAGATGGGGGAAGAATTTCATTTATCACTGGCACTGTTTACTCACTGGCACCAAGGGAAGAGACCATAGTGCCTCGATTTTATCATCCTTGAAGTGGCTCCTTTTCCAGAACAGAATCCAGTTTAGAACTTTACTGTTTATTGTTAAAGCTCTAGCATGATCTAGCACCTTCATACATCTCTGATATACTGTGTGACAACTCTGCTCCCATGTCTCTGATGTCTGCAATCCAGTTACTATTCCATGTCCTATGATCATGGATCAAACTACACAAATTTCCAGAATTGGGCCAAAATATGAACCTCGGGAATGACAACGGGCCTTTTAGCCTGTCATAATCGAAGAACAGTGATGTGGCAACTGCGACGACCCATGACACCCTGACGCAATGTCTAGCATGACAGATTTTTTTTTGTATTTTCTCATCTAGTTCGACAACTCATACAACGTGTTCTTTGACATTCCTTATGTAGCCATGATTGACAAATTCTTTGACCCTCTTCCCCGACGACATGCAAGGACGTGATCGCTGATTGGTCAGGGTTAAACTTGTAGTGTTGCCAGTCTCCCCCCCACGACACTGCAAGAACATAGAAGACTATGATTGCCTTAGATCATATTCATCATTATTCATCATATCATCATTAGACAGGATGACTATCGAGATTATAGAACGTTCTCCCATCGGACATCAGATCTCGGTCACAGTTTTTACATTAAAAAGTAAAACAATTAGCATTTTACATGCGGTTGTGTCATGTATTTCTCATTTTATCAGTGTTTTTAGGTTTAGTGCTCATATATTTTTTCAGACAGCACTTTTGTTATTTTAAATAAGCTTTATAAATAAACTTTACTCAGTAATTGGACTTATGAAAGGGAGGGGGGGTGATGGAAGAGATCATTAAATCTCTCTAAAATCATTATGACAGAAATATATTGTGGTGATGAGAACTTTAATCCATAAGTAGAGCAATGCCTGTGGCTGTACGTGTGGGAGTGAACCTCATCTTAGGAATCATTACAGCATTCTGAGTGTGAGACTTTGGAAAAAGCACACTGTGTCTGTGTGTGTGTGTATGTGTGTGTGTGTGTGTGTGAGAGCGAGCACAGGGAAGAAGGAGCTCTTTGTGCTGCTGTGACACCTCACACAGTGTACTTAACCTCTGAGAGAGACACAGTAGCAAACCCAGCCCTGCGCGGTACACCAGTGAGAGAGGCAGATAAAAAGAGTCAGGTTACACTTCTGTCCTGCTTTGTGCTTTTACTTCTACATGGTGCTGTATTTCTCCCTCAACGCAGCATCGTTTGGCACAGAGTGTCATTTAGCACTGGTTTAAAAAAGCCTTTTTGGCACCCCATATGATGAGAACGCGAATAAAAAGTACACAATAAAATGCACAAAGAATCAAAATACTTTTATTCCAATTCTCATCATATGGGTTCAAATCTGAATCTGAAAGTGGCTGTGGGGTGCTGCACCTGAAGAATCCCCTCCTGAAAGTGTAAGAAGAAAGCAGGAGATACTGAAGACAGTTCACACTCACCATCCATCTCACTTGTCTCACACTCTCACACTCTCTCACAGAAAGTATCAGTGCCCTTTAATGACTGAAAGACACTGAAGAAAGATCTATACACTATTCCACTGTACACTATAATGTCATAACATCTACTGGATACATCCACCCACCAACAAACACACACACTCAAACACACACTCTTGGTAAACAAACCCAACAGACCAGTCCATTATTATGCTCTATCCCTAAGTAAATGTGCAGAATAGTGGTCTTTTATTGCAAGACACTCTTCCAGAGTCATACAAACATAATCAAGCCATTTTCCATTTTTCTCTCTCACCTTTATCTCTCATCTGCGTCTCCTGGTATGGGAGGCGAGTTCAGTCTTTAAATAAAATTGACTACAGATACTGGGTTTTGGTCGCTCAATTGATGAATGAGTAATCTAATCCTGATTCTTCTGATCAATTTACGCCTTTTGAACAGAAAGGCATAAAGGAAAGATATACAAGAAAGAAGAGATTAGTTTCCGCCTCAGATGTGCCACCCCTGGGAGCGTCTGATGCCTTTTGTACATTTTCTTGCTACAGAAGGTGAGATATAGTTACAGAAGGCATAGACAGGTACAGGATAAAAGCTACAAACCAGAAGAGAGAAACAGAGAGAGTAAGACAGCTTCAGGAGCCATCGTTGCAAAGGAAGAGCAGTGTGTTTAATTAAAGCCCAGACACCCAGCAGCCATCAGGCTCCTGTTGGACGGCAGCATGAAAACCCCGAGATAGAAGACAGACTCGTAACAGAACAAATGAGAAGGCTGCTGCCGAGACACCTCGATAGTTAAAGTGGTACAGTCAGTGGTGGGTGTGTGTGTGTGTGTGTGTGTGTGAGATGGGGGAATCCTCTGCATAAGACAGTGTCTGTTAGAGAGGCTTTAACACAGAATTTAGGCATGTGCTCAATGTCCAAATGCTCCATGAGATCTACCTGGATATATGTGTAAATAAATACACAGCATCGCTTTCAACAAAGACAGTTATGACACTTAATTTAATACTTCAAACATGTTTCATGTCCATTATAGTTCCTAGTTAGTGTTACACATTAACGCATCATATATTTAAATGACAGAGCTTCATGGAAATAAATGTTTTATTTAAATAACGGCCAACAGTCAATAGATTGACATTAAGAAATTTTGTCATAAGGCATTAGATTCCTGTGAGGAATCCTATGTTTCCTGTTCTTCTCAGGGAAAAAAATGCTCAAAAAAGTCACTAGATTTGCATATTCATTGAATTGTGAACATTCAAATATCAGTTACATGAAGTAGGCAGATTTTCAACTTGATAGTGAGTATTTTGGGGAAATAGACATAAAGAAAGTGGTTAGAAATGTAACAGCTTGTATTTCTTATTTGTAAATGTTGTGACAAAGAGAGTTTACAACTAAAGAGGCCCTGATACTTGCACGCAGAGGTATCACGAAGAGACACGCGTTGTTGTGTGCCAATGAGGGAACTAGTCATGAAAGAGTGAGTGGAGCATCGTAGGGTTTCATATTATTTTCAAGCATTTGGCATGACAAAATTTTCATGCCAGTGGCATGGCTAACGCCCAACATCGTTGCAACTTATGCGCAAATAGTACATGCCAGCTCATAATCTATGCATGACAGATGGCATGATATGGCAAAAACTATGCTTATTTGTCATGATGGCAACAGTGTCATGCCCCCTTTTTGGCACATGTTGGCATGCCACAATGCAGACCTGTTCATGACCAAAATTCATGCAAGTGTCAGGGCTGCTAAAGTCTGTGTTGGACAAACAAAGGTGATCAGTGATTGGTTGTTGGAAACATCGGGGAAGTGCAACTGAGACAGGCATTAAAAATTGGTGACGAGTCGACCAAACCTGGTTCTCATCTCATATTATCCAGCTGCCGTGATGTGAGCTGAGAGCCATATCAAGAGCAGGACAGTTGCTAACATCTGCAGAAAAAGTCTCTAGATTTGTCACTAGGCTCTTTTTTGGAGTAAAGTCATTAAAGGAGTTAAATGTTGTAACACTACAGATTTTTATGTGATATCCCACCGTAGGGCTCACTGTTATATATAAGTACAGACGAATCCTTTTTTTGCATTGATGAAACAGTAGTGGTAGCCATCTTGAAGCTGGAATTACTTTCTTCACTTTCTTTGTTATCAGGTCATTGAGTAAAACTACACAAGAGTGTTAGAAAAAAAGAAAGAGCAAAGTGAAAAGTTACTAGTGTGCATTTTTACAGTTTTCGTTTAACAGTTTTTATAATACTCAATTTCCTATTTTGCTTTTCTTTAATGATCCACTGTAAGTCAAACACTGACAGAGCAAATGTGTTGTTGTCTTGCTAAAAAATAACACAAAAATCTGAGACAGAAAAAGAGAGAGAGAGAGGGAGAGATCCATCAGCTTGGCGTGTGTCTCTCCTTGTTGCTCGGTGGGCCGGCAACCGTTACCCTGGCAACGGGCAGCCAATGAAGCATGTTTGCTCTCTGACTGACACTTGCTCTTTTTCTTCCCTGAGAGATAAGCAGCTCAATAGAGGATGATGAGCCAGAACTGGAAACACATGTCATGGACAGGCCATCATTTAGCAGTATGTCTGGAGGAATCTCTCTATATCTCTCTGTCTCCCTGTCTTTCTGCCCCCATCTCTCCCTTTCTCTATCTCATTTTATCTCCCCCTTCATCCTCATTCCAATTAAGCCCATATCTACCCACATACAGTATGACTTTAATTAAGCATGCAAATCTACCTGTCTGATTTGCTACTGAAGGTGGCTCATGATTGCCTACTTTTGACAGCTTTACCTTGGCGACGTGCGGAGCTTATGACGGCCCCTGGTGAGCCTCTGTGACACGGGAATGGAGGGAGGAGGGAAAGAACCCAGAGACAGAGAGGGAGACAGCGCTCCCATTAAGGGTAGATGAATTCTCTACGATTTCTTCAATACACTGAACACAATTAAGACATAAAAGCAGATTTCAGATATAAACACATGATTGCATGAAATTTGGAGTTTTCAGGGAGAAAATTTTGGAGTGTATTAAATATTTAGAAAAATTTGTCCTTATACTATCTGAAATATGATCAAATTAATTGTAGTTTCTTAAAACATTTATTTTCCTGGACATTCTGTCATGCTTCTGTGTGTGTGGGTGTGTGTGTGTCTATGTGTGTATACATCACAGCATCCAGCACCTGCATACAGTGGGGCAAAAAAAGGATTTAGTCAGCCACCAATTGTGCAAGTTCTCCCACTTAAAAAGATGAGAGAGACCTGTAATTTTCATCAAAGGTATACCTCAACTATGAAAATCACATTGTCTGATTTCTAAAGAATTTATTTGCAAATTATGGTGGAAAATAAGTATTTGGTCAATAACAAAAGTTCATCTCAATACTTTGCTATATACCCTTTGTTGGCAATGACAGCAGTCAAACGTTTTCTGTAAGTCTTCACAAGGTTTTCACACACTGTTGCTGGGATTTTGGACCATTCCTCCATGCAGATCTCCTCTAGAGCAGTGATGTTTCGGGGCTGTCGCTGGGCAACACCGACTTTCAACTCCATCCAAAGATTTTCTATGGGGTTGAGATCTGGAGCCTGGCTAGGCCACTCCAGGACCTTGAAATGCTTCTTACGAAGCCACTCCTTCGTTACCCGGACGGCGTGTTTGGGATCATTGTCATGCTGAAAGACCCGGCCACGTTTCATCTTCAATGCCCTTGCTGATGGAAGGAGGTTTTCACTCAAAATCTGACGATACACGGCCGCATTCATTCTTTCCTTTACACGGCTCAGCCGTCCTGGTCCCTTTGCAGAAAAACAGCCCCAAAGCATGATGTTTCCACCCCCATGCTTTACAGTAGGTATGGTGTT